>JAOUQZ010000004.1:9381811-9418007 GCA_028564935.1 Neosilurus hyrtlii
CTGATTCCATCAGTCCATAAAACCTTTGAAAAATCAGTCTTCATGTGCTTCTTGGCCCAGTCTTTACGTTTTAACTTGTATGTCTTGTTCAATGGTGGTCACATTTCAGCCTTCATTACCCTGCTAATGTCTCTGAGCACTGAACACCTTGTACTTCTGGGTACTCTAGATAGGTTACAGTTCTGGAATATGCCAGCACTGGAGGACAATGGGTTACTAGTTCCTTCACACTTGATTTTTCGTAAGTCTCGAAGTTAATTTGCGTCTTTTTTTTCTCTCAACACTTTCTTTCGACCCTGTTGACCTTTTGCAAGAAAAAAGTTAGATAGTTCTATTATAGTATCAGAATACTTTATTGATTTCGGAGAAAACTGTGTGCACACAGTTTAATTCTTATTTTTTATTAATATTATATATATATTTACAAATTTTGACTTTTCAGAGTCAGTCAAACATCTTTTTTTGGCCCATTTTGCTTAAAGAAAAGAATCTGCCTAATTATGCGCACTTTGATATAGGGTGTTAACCTTCTTAGGCCACGCCCTTCCTCATCACACAAATAAACACATGATATGCTCAAATCCAATAAGCAGTCAAGTTTATACAGCTTGGAGTTGGAAATATGCATAAAAGGATGATATGGTCAAATTACTCACTTAATTGTGCACACAGTGTATATTTTTAAGCAAATACATTATTGAAATAAGTTTTATTTAAACATTATCAACACTGAGAAGAACAGCGAACAGGTTTCTTCAATTAAACCATTTATTTTGTTTACCAAACAAATACCAAACATTTTGGGAGCTTTTTTGGATATCTGTTAATTAGCTAATATTAAAGTGAACGTCCTAAACCAAAAACTGTAATTAATCAATAAGATTTTCAGAGTTTTCACCCAGCTGTACCTTCTGGATTTACACTGCCACACCTAAAAATGTTAGCACAAAGGTTTGTTCATTCTGGGCTGATGTAGTGGCACAGTATATATGTAGCTATAAAGGAGCCTTTCTAAGCTTATAACAATAATAATTGAAGTTAGTTATTCCTTTAAGCAAAACTTTTCCAGTTTCCTTTGATTGTAAGTTTTAAGCCCAGTAATTGTGAACTTGCTTGGCCTATAGCCGTGTGTGTGCACTGTTTGTGTATGTGAAGGCAGCTAATGAATGGGGCAAAAGTAAAACTGGAGTTATCAGTCATGTAGGCCTAATTAAAATGCCCTCTTCACCCATTAAACACAAACATATCAGCAAGGGATTTATTCCAGAAAATAATTGTGGGAATTATAAGCACTAAGCACATTCTAAATCCCACACAGCTGACATGACATGTTAAGAAGGATTTGACCAGTGGGGAAAAAAATTCTTGCATTGTCATTACTTTTATCTGCCTTTTCTTAGCTCTTTTTTCCCTTCTTGATTATGCCAGATTGCAGTGAAGTTTAGAGCCAAATGGGTTAAGGGTTTATTGTGTTTAAAGCAGGAAGACGATGAAGTACGAAGCTTGTCTCATGCATCTTTTCCGCACTGTCCATTTTTCATTTGTCTGGCAAGGATTTAATTTTGGTCTTTCTCTTGTAAAAATAATTTGACCATCAGTTCATTTTGTCCGATTAGAAATGTTTCCTGGTGAAACCGTCCTGGCTTAGTGATTAGTATCTTTTATTCACCTGTCTGATTTTTGTTTTGGCTCTGTATCAGTTTGTAATGCATCCGGTTTACTGGAGGAACAATCTTGTGTACAAAAACCTTAACAATTAGATGCAAGATGGATACAAGTGGCAGCGCAACAACGATTCATAGAAAAGGCTAAAATCAAGTGGTGAGAAATGGAAGAAGGCATTTGATTCCAAGAGAGATAAAACTAGGGTAGCGCTTGAAGGGGAGTATGAACATTAGTATGCCTTGAAGTGGGAGCTGAAGCTGCATAAACAATCAGATTTCACTGCCAAGCAAATGGATCTCTGATGTATGTGAACCAATTTGGTCATGTAGCCCTATTTTAATTTGTGTGCTTTGTAATTCAGCAGGCATGCTTACATGCTACAGTTACGTTTTCCAGATCATCTTGCCCATCGTATGGCTTATTGACACTTGTGTAAAGGAGTAAGTAAATGGTTTTAGAATGTAATGGCTGATAACATTTGATTTGTGAGACGACGCAGTATTTAATCTATATGCCTGGTAAGCAATTAGGTACCTTAAATCTATACAATGCATAATCAATCAAATTCAATCCAGCCACTGTTTGACATCAAAGCTGCTGGATACCCAAGAAGTCAGTTGACTGATTTTAGACTTTGAAAAGTAAGTAACCCCAAAGCATTCGGGCACTGGTATCTGGTTAACTAGAGATAAAAGGAAATCTAATGTCTATTTATCTCTTCCAAACCAAATTAGGCAAATTCTTATTCTTGGGCATTTTAGAAAGATGCGTGTTTCACATTGACCTGACTCTGTGATTAAAACTTTGGATCATGAATTGATTGGTGATAGAGTAGTCAGTATTCAAGAGTGGTGTGATCAATAGAAGTAGTTGATTGTGATTTTTGAATAATAGTTTCTAACCACAAATGTTAGTGTCGCCATTGGCAGGTAATAGCCCATTGCTCTTTGTTTGCACTTGCTGTGTATCAGCTTTGTGTCTGAAAGCTTTGCTAGTCCCAGCAGCATTTTTGCAAGGACATCTCACAAAGGCATATGAGCCTTCTTGTTAGTGGCTCCTGGCCATTTCTGTCAGTGCTAATGCATTTTTTTTAGCCAATGGTATGGCAAATATGTAAATTATGGTGCCAGGAAATGTTTTTCCTTTACAATGGAACACTGCGCTGTCACACTGTGGTTTGTGTGAGTGGCTGAGCTAAAGTGATGCCTGCAAGGACAGGACATGCTTTCTAGTGAGGCTTTGATTGGATGCAAATTACATGAGTACAAGTGTAGCATAAAAAAATAGAAATTATACAATTAAGATAAGGAGGCACCGGCAGAGTGAAGTGCTTGACCTGTCTGACCTTGTCCTGCTGTAACATGATTGGCTGATTTGGATTGAACAAAGGTGCAGTATTAAAGGCTTTCCCAATAAAATGGATGGTTGGTGCATATTTAAGTTAGAGACAATGGTTTTCAAGTTTGCGTGTATAGGAAACCCTGAAATGGAAAGGCCCTGAATTACGAAGCAGAAAACCACTGTCAAGTCATTCCCTGATATTGAGTCATATATGAGAGGATAGCCATCGAGGCACGGAACCATGCCCGATAGCATTAAGTGAAATAAATGTTTTATCCACTGGAAGCTGAGAAAGGAATCATTTTATTCTTTTATTTAAATTTTAAATATAATTTCTGCTTTGAGTTTCTATGAGTTTCTTTAGTGAAATCACAAATTTATAAAAAAATTAATATACATTGTTGAGATCAAATGCTTCCACTTATGCTGTTTAGTATTTTATGATTTTCAGCTAATTTATTTAATTTTTTTGTTGGTTTAGACAGTTATACCACCATTTTTCTTTTCTGTACTTATGGTATATACAGCGATATCCAGGTAGTGGATGAACGATCCACGATTGAACACGGTTTGCTCATGTTCACTGGGTGTGGATATAATACAATGGAATACTTGTGCTCACAACACTCAAACTAAAATCTCTAACGCTGATTTTGATTTCATGTGAAGGAGTCAACTTTGCAGCATGAAAGGAGTTTTTTTTTTTTTTTTTTAACTGTTTGGCTGTGGATGTTGGAAAAACATCTGTAACAGTTGTATGCTTGTGAAGCTTTGCATAAAGTCACTCATTTCCCCTCATCAGTTGGCTGTCTTTATACATAGGGCTTAATTTTAGTTGAATAAGCTATGCTGGCAGTTTGCTGTAGCCATCTGGCAAATTAATTTTTATTTATTTATTTGGACAAATTCATGAAGGCCTGTTCAAGAACATGAGTCGCCTTGCCAGGAATAAAATGTCACACCACATCATGTAGCTTATGCGTTAATCTGATCACTTATGTCGCAGTGGTTTTTAGAAGTTTTCCTGTGTTAAGAGTCGTCATTGGTTAAACCTCTGAGAAGGAGTGGTGATAATTTTGTCCTAAATTCTGCTTTAAATTGTATTTGTCGCAACGCAAAATACGACACAAATCTGCTCCATTAATCACAATCCTATACACTTGGAGTCAGTCTAGATTAAACACATATAAAACAAATAAATAATGAAACACATTAAAAAAAATATTTAGTGTTTTTCTCATTTGTAATTTTTTCCCAAAAGTGTCCTTTGATATTGAGCTTAATTTATCCTTGGTTCTAGTGCCTGGAAGTTTTGTGGCGATATAATGTTTACGGACTGGAAGTTCTAATGTGGAACTTCATGTTAACTGCATTAGTAATAAAAATTTTCCTGCAAAATCTGTGTTGTTCTTCCAAGCCTGCAGCAGGATGCCAGAGTACGTACAATCAACCTCTCACCATGTGATTCAGATTTCTGTCTCCATTTACTGTTCGCATTTTCCATCTCCTTTTTAAAGACGATGGTACTTGGATTGCTTCAAGTGCTTGTTTAATGTGGTCTGTGCCTATAGGTAAAATGTCTGGCTGATAGTCTGAAATGCCTGAGGCACTTTGTTTAAAATGTCAAGTGACGTTCACAGAATTCAGGAGATTATATCTTGTTAAATGTAACCTCAGGCTAGAAGATGGATTCTAGATGAGGGCTTAAAACATCAAGTTTTCATCTTTCATGCACTATTGCTGTAGGCACATCCTCCATTTTGTCGTGAGCCTGCAAAATCTGAACACACTTTTCCGTCTTAGAATTCAACACACTTTGAATGAAGGCAATTATGTATATTTATTAATGTTTGGTGTGTGGAAGAATACCCAGTTGTGGAAGCAATGCCTTCTGCCATCACGGCTCCTTTTTCATGCTGTGCAAAAATGCTATTTATGCCGCTCTTGACTGAGCAAAGCATGGTAGCTTTTAGGCCTGCTGTTCACCACAGAGCATGCATAGTGTATATAATTTTATTTAAACCGAAGTTTAGTTCAAGCTAATAACTTTATTCCAATACAAACACTAATGCTGGCAATAGCAGCTAAAGCCACCTCATAACCAGCTTTGTAATCATGCAACGTGTAAACAATGTGTTGTGTATCTGTATTGCTAGTTGCATCACACAGCACATCTGCCTCATTCCATAGGAAAGATACGAACTGATGGTGTACCAAGTTCATTGTTTATCAAAGTGATCTGTCGTCTCAAAGGCTCTTCACAAAGCATAACATAGCCAGGGTGAACTTAGCTCATGAAGTGAGTAAAAAAAGTGGTAACACTCCTTGATGCAAGTTGCTAACCGTCGTAAAATAAAAGTCACAAATGTGCATGACACGGATTACACAAGCATGAAAAGAAAAGAAGCTCTAAACTTTTGCTTAGGTTAACAAAAGCTGATTCAAAATATGCATATGTTTGCAACTAATTGCAGGTTTTCAGCAAGTACTTCATAAATGGTTAGTTGATGTATTTTATTTGGGTTAGACGGAGATATTTTGCAGATCCTAGAGACAGCATCATCCTTTGTTTGCTCTTAACGACTTTTCAGAATCTATCAGAACAATTTATGCCACAAGCTCAAAATGCAAGCCTATAAGGATTTGGTTTCCATGCTCTTGATTACTAAATACTTCACTCAACCACATTTGAAGACAGTGTAGGTCTCCATACTTTTTAAAGTTTTCATTTGTTTTGCCATTTAAAAGAGCTCTGGAGCACCAGTTAGTTCGAGATAATCAGTTACATGATCAATGGGTAGTTATCCACATCCAATGAAAAATTTTCCTGATTCAGTGTATATGGTTCTGTACCATAACAGAGAAGAAAGAGTAGAAATATTCTGCAATTTAACACTGTAGATCCAGAGACAACAACGGATGCTGCCATCCTTTTACTTGTGAAGGCCGCAGGTGATAGTGTATTTAGTTTGTGATGGTTGTGTGCACATTGTTGTTTTTAGGAGGTTTTTCCACTCCTGAAACCATCCTGAACATGTACATCACACTCTTCTGAGACTGTTTAATTAAGCATAAAACTATCTTTGGTTTAAATAAAAGTTACTTTCCTTTATTTTGCCTATATGTATAAAATACCAGAGAAATCTGCTCTCAGTTGACATGTAGTATCTGTTGTGTTACTGTTACCATGGTTACACAAGAGCCATGAAGGACACTCGCGGTGCTTCACCTGCCATATGAAAAGTTGTGCTGAGTAGGAATTTGCAAAGCAGAGGGAGACCAGTGGAGTGGAGGGAGATATGCTGCTTGCCATGTCTAAAGCCCTTAAAGCTGCAGAAACGTTTCCTGACATTTAAATTGTCTAATTTAAAGCTACTACATTGGAAGACGTTCTGGTGCTGTGCCGCTGTGTGAAGAAAAAAGGCATTACATATCCTGTGATGACAGACAACATGTTAAGCAAATATATCCTGCTCTACCTAAAATGTGTGTTAAATGAAATAAAACAAAAAGATGGAAACGCATAAGTCTTGTCTGTGACAAACTACATCCATGGCATTCTGTTTGTTGGCTAGGCAGCATCAGTAATGGTATTTTTCTCTTTAAGGAATGACTATTAATTGCACCCTGGTTTCTGATGGCTTTGAGTATGCAATGTTTACAATGTTTGGTAGGTGGAATAGACACTGATCACACCTTCCTGAGGCATCCCTCATGCCAGGCACTGGTGCTCCCTTTGGTAGATGGGAACTACTAGGCTTGGCGGTCAGAGTTTCTGCAGACAACGGAAGGTGATCTTTGGTGTGCAGCGGGTCCTCCTCATCGATCTTATTTTGTGCAAACAGCTATAACCCACCTGTCTGTTCTCGCTCATCGTTGCGGGTTTAGTTAGTGAACTTTTATTGATGTAGTGGCATTTGAGAAAATATGTCATTTCTCATGTCTGCAACATGGTTTTCAATCATCAAGGGGAAGAATATACAGCCTTGAGGGACACCAGAGCTTAGTTTAGTATGGGAGTGCTTAAAGTGTTGACATGAATGCTAACTGAAGTCTCCCAGGCAAGAAGTGCATTCCTCAGGTGTTTGAAGACATGGTTAACTTGCACATATTGCAACCTTGCGTTACAATAGAGTCCTGGCTCTCTTTCTAAAAGCCTGTGCATTCTGAGTAGCAAGTTGTCATTCTCAATACAGCTGCAACCAGGTTCCTTTCCAAAATTTCACAAATTTATCCCCAAAGATGATTTCTTTTGATTTCGGACTGAGATTTAATCAGTGTAAAGCACATTTTGAAGACGTTCTAGTGGGCAGGTACTCTAACTCATCTCTCATGCCTACCCAAGAGAATGTTGAATTTAGTTTTGGAAAAGATCCTGGGGTAAACATTCCAGCCTATATCACTTCATATTTCCAGAGGTTATTCAGAGGGACTTTTGAGACTTTCACCATAAATCTCTCAGGAGTAGAAAATGGTGTGTAAGTATTGGCCCCAACATCATCTGCAAATGTTTAATTTGGATAAAAACTCTGTTTTGGGAATACAAAGACTACTGTGTGTACTTCTCGTGCACCAGATCCACTCCACTGCAGAATGGCAAGCCGCCTCCTTCTCTTCCTCCACAATAAGAAGAAAATTTATTTATACACCCATGTCTTATCCTGTTATGCAGCATAACACTGTTTATGAGCATTTAGTCTCATTCTGTCAATGCACAAATACTGCTTTCTCTCAGTTTCAGTTGTTTTGTGAGCTCAAAGCCAGTACTTGTTTTGACAAGCCTCTCTTTTGGCCTAAAGTAAGGTTATGGAAAACACGGCATTTCAACTGGGCTCTGTTTCTGTAGTTTCAGTAGCTTTCCGCTGGGAAAAAATAAAAATCTTTGCATGTGTGACTCAACACAGCACACCTTATTTGACCTTCCCCAAAGAACTGTAATTTTCTGAATAGGCTTTGCGATCAATTCCTTATTAGCTGGAAATGTGGGAATAGATTTGTCATGTTGAGAATGATACACGAGATTAGTATCACTGCTTTGCCGCTGGCTCTCTCACTGTCCATAAATAGGATTTTTCCTCAGTCTCTTAGGTAGAAGGCTTTATTTCAGCTTGACAAAAATCATGACTGTTTGTCTCTCTGTGTGATGTAGTGCCTGAATTAGGTAGAAGGTCATTTGGCTGACAGAAAAGATTCCAGTAACTTTTTATATATATTGTGTAATTTTCTCTTATTTATTAAAAAAACTTCTCACAGGTGAGGCACAAGCTCAACACAGTCCTGAGGAACTTGTCATAGTTGACTCTAAACTCTGTAGACCCTTTGACACCAACTAGTCTTTGGTCATATATAGAATAATGGGAAATGATAAACCTCCTCGAAGTTGTATTCACTTCACACATTAAGTGACAAGTGACCATGCAAAGTCAGCGAATGTCAGCAAAATAAGAGTGAGCGGAACATTTCTCAAGTGCCACAAAGTGATAGGGTGCAGAGTTCATCTGAGTTGTATTTGCGTGTGACGCAATTGCCAGTCAGAGCTTAAAGATACTGTTAATTGACAGATACTGACAAACACCTTGTTCCCCAAAACCTTTTTCTATTTACTTCCATAGACAGTGTAAAATAGGCGATTTTGCGTGCAGTCCGAATGTGTTGTCTGATGCAACTGACTGGCACACACAATCATAGTGGACACATGTGTTCTCCTTCCCTCTTATGTTGATAGCTGTTGCATACTGGGAGAGATCTGGCTGGTTTTGAGAATTAACCAAAATCAAATCATGGAGAGTATTGAGAGGGGTGCAGGTGATGGGATTCAGAACAAGTAAAATGAACAAGAGCTAAAACATGGAAGTGCAAAGGGTTTAAACATGGTTATATACAAAGTGAGTCACTTCGATGGTTCTATCTCAATCAATCGCAACAAATTCTAAATATGGAAAACTAACCAAGAGTTGATTCCAAACTCAGCACATGTGTAGTACTTTGAGTTTTGCAACTGACTGAATAGTTGTGTGCAGAAGGATGAGCCATGCCTGAACCTTACCATGTGTATTACCACCAGAGAGGAGTAAAAGTGCTAATTATACACACAGATACACTAATTCTTTTTTGGTATGTTTATAAGCCTGACTGACCCAGGGTAACCCAACTCATTAATTTTCCCCCTTATTTTTCTCTGCTGAGGAGACTGAGGAAACTCCTTACACTCGGCTACTTGATTCTTGATTAGATGTTGCTGTCTTGTTGAGTTCAGATACTTGGACACACTTCAGCAGTACATTCCGTGCTGCCTGCAGTGTATGTGTGTGTGTGTGTTGGAGAGAGGGGAGAGTGAGAATGTGGCTGTTTTGTTCTCCAGCTGGTTTCATCTTCCAAAGGGCTCACCCTCAGCAAGGGCGAGCCAGCATGTAGGTCAGATTTTAGACACAAGTTCCTGCTGTCTGACCCATATACACACGCACGCACCCGGATTGGCCAACAGGGAAAGAAGGGGGAAAGACACTGGCAGCTAAAGAATAGTATTTACAGTCAAAGCCATAGACCTATGACAGGGGCACATGTCAGTTGATTAAATAGCAACAGTTAAAAAATTTTTGTAAAAATTTGCCCAGAAATGAAATGTACACAATCTAAACCTGAATATAACCCATGAGCCAACTCTGTCTCCTAGTAAGTCATTGTTTCATGTGGTTGGCATAATAAAGAGCTGTAAATTGTGTACATTTTAAATTGCCATCAGGAGGAGTTCAGCATGCTTCTTTTGGACTGTGTGCACTCTCTTTGTTTGAATAAACATGAATGGCAGTTGTAGAAAACTATATTTTCTTTTTTAATGAGGGAGACAAAATCCATTTTCCATCATAAATTGGAATTAAATAACTCTCCACGAATTAATTTTCTACTCTTGGAATTTGTTGCTTGTAGTAGAAAAAAAAATTGTATACAGGAATGTCTAGAACTTTATGAGCACAGCAGTACAACAGTGTAATTCACAGTATTTTACAACTCTTGGCCAACATGACCACAAGCAAATCCCTCAACTGTTTAAAGTATAGTTATAGTAACATTTGGCAGAAGTTAGACAGGCTCCAACTACCATGGCTTCATATAGATCTCAGGCACGCCAAACAAGCCTTTGTTTTCCACACCCTGTATTTTAACTACAGCCATAAGAATTAAAATGTTAGTAATGTCATGTGTTTTATCGTCAAGCTTAAACGATAATGGATATTTCCTCTTCCTCTTGGTCTGCAGGTATGGTGTGACCCCAGAGAACATCATCCTGTATGGGCAGAGTATCGGCACGGTGCCAACGGTGGACTTGGCAGCACGGTACGAGTGTGCAGCAGTCATCCTGCATTCTCCGCTCATGTCAGGGCTGCGCGTGGCATTCCCAGACACACGCAAAACCTACTGTTTTGATGCTTTCCCCAGGTGAGTAAACGTACTAAAGAACTTGTGTATTTTCTCCAACATGAGCCAAAACCATCGACAATCGGGAATGTTTACTTCGATAGGTTTGTTGTTTTATGGTCAAAGTTCAAATGGTATTGCTTCAACAGTCTGATTGGTCGAGCAGCATAACAAGAGTGCCTCCTGTAAGCACTCAGTGATTAGTCTGAAATGACGTTTTCACACAGTCTTTATTGTTTATTTATATAAATGTATAAAAGCAACTTTGCATAAGTCATAGTATGGTTATTTTGAATTTCTCTGCACTGAATCACTGGCTTGCCAGTAATCACTATAACCTCCCACTTTCTTGTGCATTAATGTGTAACTTGTATGCTGGTTTGTTTGGTTTTTTTTTTTTGGGTTTGTTTTTTTTTTTTTGGTTTGTTGCCTTATCTCTTACCACAATAATGTTAAACTAGAAGTAGGTGGAGAGGTTCTCGCATATGTAACTTGTTAATGTTAACTGTTTATTACACTTATGTAATTATCAAAACTGTTGGTCAGTTAAAAAAATGTTTTAAACACAACTCATTGCTTGTTTGACATATTGTATGGAACAATGAAGCCCTGGCCATCCAGCTAATGAACAGATCTGTCTTTCTCTGTATCTGTGTTTTTGTCTCTGTATCTCTGTTTCTGTCTGTCACTATAAGCCTCAAATGGATACTCATAATGGCATTCATAATTAACCCCCCTCACTCCCCAACAAACTTTTAGTTTTCATAGAGATTTAATTGTATTCAATGCCAACAACAAGGCCCAAGCTTTTAATATTCCTTCACACACACATACGCCTGCGTAACAAGTCACCAAAACAAATGAATGACTGCAGGTCATAATTTACATTTTGCAATTGACTTTACTAGATTGATTTATTTAAAATTCCAGGAATGAGATTAGAGCTTAGAGCTTTTATACACAAGGTGTCGGTTTATACCAAGTGCTAAATAACCTTTAGCTGATAAGAAATCCAATCTGTGTTTAATTTGCTCGGTAGTGTGTACCTCAATACAGCTTGCTTCACAATAACTTTAAATGCCATAAAACTTCTAGCATATATAAATGTAAAAACTATTCGGGGCGGTTGCTTCCTAAAGTAAAATTTTCCAGTGAACATGTGACCTAACACACCTAATAAAGACTGCATCACTAAGGACCTCTGTGCAATATTACACTGCAACTAGACTGTGCAATATCTTTATCTTTCATTTATTCGTTATTCAAATGTTTTTGGACGTATATTTATTAATTTGTATTTTATTAATATTTTTCTTATTGTTCATGCTGTGCTCTGAGCCATTGCATCGAGATCTCATTTTGATGTGAATATAAATGACAAAGTCTGTCTAAGTCTTTATGCTTCTCCATGACCTTCAACAACCCTCAGCGTTTTTTTATTGAGCTTGGTTCTAATAATCCAATCAGGAATTATGGGTAGCAGAATTTCACCTGAGGCCAACCACAACTACTCTGCCACCAGTTTTAAAGTTAATAGTAGAATTAGATTTTTAAATGACCAAAGTTTCCAATGAGCATGCGTTGTAAGCACAATGGCTCTGTAATGTGGTGTTTGTCAAATGCACTGACTTCAACAAGCCCATGCTGTTAGAGTGCCAGTGGGCTAGTAGAGTTGTTGAGAGACTCTACCCCTTAATAAGCCTTTAACGACCTACTGGCATCAGTTAAGCATATATGCATCGACTCTTCAACATCCTTGTCTGCACGCTATATTTTTCTGCCGGTGTGTGTGGATGCAGTGCACACCCAGAGATTTGCAGAAGAGCATATCATGTGGACTGGGAGCTGAAATGGGTTTCATCCTGCTAAAGCCAGGTTCACACTGTATGATTACGGCAGTCTTTTAAGATTATTCCTTGTGACGTTGTATGAAATGATCTAGTAAAATCAACACTGAATTCAACATGACATCTCAATGTCAAATTTATATGTTGATGATCCTCTAATGACGGTCCAGAGATAAAGGGACCATATAGGCCATAAAGGTTCAGTATCACACAAACTCGGTCCAGCAAACTGGTTTGTCTTGATGCTGATGACATTTTGCATAATTGTACTGTTTTACACCACACAGCTGTTTTTAAAAAAATTAATTTTTGGAAATGTTCATTGTTTTCAAGCACAATCCAGTTCACTGCTCCTGCAAATAGCCAGACATTGCTATCATTTTCACAGCCAGCTCTCCTCCTCCATTTTTACCCCCTCTTCCATCAGCAGAGCGTGATATTAAATTGCTGTCTGCCCTGCTGGAAGTGGATGTAATGTTAATTCAGGAAGCAGCTATTCTCTGCTCTGCTGGTGAAGGTAAATGTGCCCTGTGCGCACCGAGATGTTTTTTACTTCTTCGCAGACAGAATCTCTTTGATAATTTAAAGAGTTTTGACGCTGTTGAACACTGAAGTGATTACGGTGTAATGCAGGATGTATGCATATGGTGCATGCTAGGGCCTGCACAATAAAGTTCACTTCCTTCAACTTTTAATTGCTGTAGAAATTGTTCTCTCATGGTCCAGTAGTATTAGATCAAGGCAACTGCTGTGGAAAATCATGCAGCATTGGGAAATATATGCCTTAATTTGGAACTGTACCAATGGCATTAGCAGAAGATTTGGACTGTAAATCAGGATGTAATTGTTCTTTACTGAAGTAAGAGCGTGCCGGGAGCAGCTGTTTAGTCCTCTGGTCTCTGCTATTCCTGATCGTCTTAGACATTGATAAAAATCTTGAGTGGCGATTCATTTGCATGATGTCTCTGTCTGGACATCTCAAGTACGCAAGCGTGTGGCTCTTTCACTCAAAGCTGCAACACAGAGTATTAGTGGCATGACAACTGGTTAGGGCTGCAGGGCATTCAGGATTAATGCGGACTCCATTCTGACACTGATCACACAGTAAGTATAGCCCACTGTGCTCAGGCTTACGTTCCTACAGTAGGCTTGCATGTTTGGTGTTGTCTTTAGCAGTTCATTTAGCATACCCAAAAAAGGTGCACAAACACTCATAGGCAAAGGTTTGTTGACAACTGACTATTTCCCATACAAAAAAAATGAAATAAATATTCAGGTACTGAAACTAATTTAAACAGATTTGTAATGGATTGTGATTGTGGCCTTAATTTGATTTTGGTTGAAGTATTTGATGTAAAGCTGAGGGTTTTTTGACCTGTAGACTAATTACATTTGGGTTCTGGTGCATTGCAGGTCTGTACATTGTTAGCAAACAGTAGTGAAGTGTGTGTGCTTAGCAAACATATGAAGTGGCAGGTCAGGTCTCCTACATCTCTATTAATCAGTCAAAAAATAAAGAATGAAAGAGAGCCTGAGTGTGAATGTGAATTGCTTTGATTTGAATAGAGCAACATTGATCATTAATTTGCATCCTCATGCAACTGGAACAAGAGGCAGTCAGCAGAAAGGAGCCAGAGAAAGGCGTGTGGATTGTCAGCCGCTTTATGATGACTCACTCGCAGGCTTTAATCACAGCTGTTGCACTCAGAGCTCTGTACATGTGAGCCAAAAAGCCCATTGTATTGCTTAAATAATAATAATAATGATAATAATAATTATTATTATTATTATTATGGAGATTGAAGTGTATTACAACTCGAAAGTAACATAAATTGTCAAATAAAATGAGAAATTGGCAAAAGAGCCTGAAATTTGCAGAGCCTGAAAAAAAAAATTGCAGAGCCTGAAAAATAATGGCAAATATAAAAATATAATTTTTTTAAATACTTGAATAACAGTACAATTAATATCCAACTACAATTGGATTATTTTTATTTGCAGTAAGACAAATGCTCGTCAAATGCTAAAACGCAAATAAGAAATAACAAAGTCTAACAAAAAGCTACCGAACTTTTCAAATGGAAAAAAGAGCCCCTACTTTTCAATTTGTTTAATGTTCCAAGAAGAAATTGAAGAACTAAATATTAACACCAAACCACATCATTTGTTTAACATATAAAACTATCTCAATGCACCAAAGCATATGGATTATTTTAAAACTTTCCATAACGAGAGACTCTGTTGCTTTAAGTGATGAACCTGCATCTAAGGAAAATCATGAAGTTAGGGTGCTTAAGTGTTATATTGGGATGACCAAAACAAACATTTCAAAACACCTTTTGATGAAAAATTTACATTTTTCTCTAGAAAGAAGCTCAGTAACTTTATATATGAAGTCACATAACGGCCAGAAATGGGTCTATTCAGTTACACGTGGAAATTTTAAATTTTCAATGAATTTGAACAGTTCTAAAAGTTTTGAAGTTTCAAATAGCAATGATACATCAGTGACATGGGCCAAAACCGCAAAATGCTGAATTATACACGGATGATTATTGAAAATACAGAGCCATAACATGATCTCATTTGAAATGTCACACCTGCTTGTGCACTTGCCGTATATAATCCTTGTTTCATGTTAATGGTGGAGCTGGAAAAGTAATTTGGTTGTTGTAGGTGGTCTTGTAAGCAATGCATTACGACAGTCAAAGAGAAGGCGAGTCAAGATGATGGTGGAAATGAGCTGTGACATCTGGCTGGGTCATTTTCTTGATTAATCCACTTACTTTAATAAGTATTTTAACTCAATTTTCAAAAATTTTCAATAGTTTAAATTCACACAAGTATCTCAAACAGGTTCAAATTTTAAACCAATATGAAGAAAAAAATCACAGGCTCCCTATTTTAACTGCTTCCTGGGCAACTCCTAAATGCCATCAAGATAGAGGTAGGCAGCACTAGAGCCAGAATTGCATGGGTTTTAGCCTCAGCATGATTGGCAAAGTGCAAAAACTGACTTGCTTTTATTTTCATACTCTACATTTTTTCCATCTTGCATGCAGTAGTTAAAAGAAAGCATAAACCAGGTAGTAGGCAGATGACTATGTCGCTGATCCCTGGGTTCTTGCTCAGCATAGGTAAATTTCTGCATAATTTGTGCCTAGAAACATCACCTAATTAGAAAGCAGTACAGTTTAGGCTCCCTGAATGAATGCATAGCAAAGACTTGCTCTATAGAAACTGCAGACCTGCACACAACATGCACTGGTGGATTTTACTGCAATTTCTGTAAATTTTTTTAATCTACCCGCCTTGTTCCAGTTATTAACTTATGAAAAATATTCCCCTCGCTCACAACTGATTTAAGATATTAAATTTATTTGAGATCAGTGTTGTGGCATAATCACCCTAAATCGTCAAATTTAGTTGGAGTGTTTTTATAATGAAAACTAAGCCACTTGGCCACAGTCGAGGATCAGAGACGTGTGTGTGTGTGTGTGTGTGTGTGTGTGTGTGTGTGTGTGCACTGTAAATGTAGGACTCCAGCCAAACTATTTTCATTAGTATGCAATGTTTTATCCTCTTATCGTTATATTATTAGAATAATCATTACTTGCCTACTTATAGAAGGTGCTGTAACGTGTAAAACAGCGGAGAGCACATTCTCCATCACTAGACTGTCAAGTAGACGGAGGAAAACACTATTTTCTTCTCAGAACATTTTAAAGCTTTCGATATGAATTTTGAGTTGACACATGTTAATACGTTTTCTTTTTGTCTATTTACAATAGTACAATATTACAAAATTTGAGGTCCATTTCAGTTTGTTTGTTGAAAAAACTTGCAATAAACACTTGATTTGAAAATTGTTTGGGTGCAGTTAGTAAAACTAAGGTGACTCTACCGCCCCTCAGCAAGAAGGTCCTGGGTTCAAGCCCTGAGCTCGGGTGTTTGTGTGGCATTTGCGTGTTCTCTGTGCTTGCGTGGCTTTTTTCCGGGTACTTCAGTTTCCTCCACAGTGTAAAGATGTGTATATTGGGCTAACTGGCTGTTCCAAATTGCCCCTGTTTGTGCCCTGCCTTCACCCAGTGTCAGCTGAGATAGGCGCCAGCCTCTCGGTGGTCCTGATTAAGGGTTCGTGAATAAATGGGAGAGTGAAAAACGGGTTTATTGTCAGAATGAATCTTTTATTTGTTAAAAAAATTAAAAATTTAAAATAAATGACAAATTTGCAAAACTGTACTACTGTATGTGAAAGTTAATGTAATATAATAATATTGTAATATAATTCGGTATTGTATAATACTTTTTACTTGTAGTGTTTCTTATATCCCACTGTACTGAATCTATATAATGTCCTAACGCTAGAATGCGTTAAATGTCCTGCATAGTAAATGACTATTTTTTGTAGACACCGTTGCGCAGGTCATGGGCATCTTAGACAATCCCTTGATTTCACCGTGACTATAAATACTTTGAAATTGACATGGTTTAAACTTACCTATTCTTTTGTTCAGATCTCTGACCTTCTTTTATCTCTTTCTGCTGCTGGCTCATTACTTTATTTTTCTTTTTTTTCCCCCATCAGAGGACAGCAACAGTGTTGCCAATTTTACACTCGGTTTGCCATTGGCTTGGGAATCAGGGGAGAGTGTGACATTTGAAGCTCCATAATTGACTGTCACAATGGTCCAGCATCAGCTATCTAACATTGATTTACCTTTAACATTAAGTGTGATGCTTTGCTTTGAGACACTTTTCAGAATAGGCTGAGAGGTTGCAGTGAGATAAATATATGTATATTAGTAGAGCACAAGTTTAGTCAATTTTCTGCAAATTCAGGGGAAGAACACACAGGTCACATTTTATCTTATTTTTCATGCGGAAGTTTCTTTTATTCACTTCTGAATAAGGCAGAATTTTTTTTCAAGTCATTTTGTGGTGCCTTAATTTCAGTCCCAGATATGGCGATTGCAACAGAATAATCTTGTGATGTTGTATGGAGGCTGTTTCACATTATGCAACATTATGGTTCCTAAAAGTAATTAGATTTTACATCATCCTCTATCCTAATCAATCATAACATTACCACCATCTGACTGGTCTGTGGCAAGCTGCTTCTGACGTCCTTTTATCATAGCCAGCATGATCAGTTTCAGCAGTTTGTGCTTCTGTCGGACCAAACAAGATGTACCAGCCTTTACACCCCACACACATCTCTGAGCATTGGGTACCCATGACACTCCTGCCAGTTCACCGGTTGTCCTTTTTTTTCCCCCCAAAGTCACTCAGATCCTTGTGCTTGCTTATTTTTCCCAACACATCGACTTTGGGAATGGACTAAATTTTCTATCTGATATAGCTGAAACTCGAAATATGAGCCCCTTTTGCATCAATTACTGCCTTAATGCAGCGTGGCATAGATGCTATCAGCCTGTGGCACTGCTGAGGTGTTATGGAAGACCAGGATGCTTCAGTAGTGGCCTTCAGCTCTTCTGCATTTTTTTGGTCGCATGTCTCATCTTTTTCTTGGCAATGCTCTATAGATTCTCTATGGTGTTCAGGTCAAGCGAGTTTGCTGGCCAATCCAGCACCGTAATCCCACGGTCATTGCACCAGGTTTTAGTACTTTTGGCAGTGAAGGCAGATGCCATATCCTGCTGGAAAATGAAGTCAGCATCTCCATAAAGCTTGTCTGCTGAAGGAAGCACGAAGTGCTCTAAAATGTCCTGGTAGGCAGCTGCGTTGACTCTGGACTTAAGTACAGTGGACCAACATCAGCAGATGACATGGTTCCTCAAATCAACACAGACTGTGGAAACTTTACACTGGACTTCAAACATCTTGGATTGTGTGCCTCTCCATTCTTCCTCCAGACTCTGGGATCGTAGTTTCCAAATGAGGCAAAATTTGCTCTCATTAGAAAAGAGGACTTTGGACCACTGAGCAACAGACCAATTCTTTTTTCTTTTACCCAGGTAAGACGTTCTGATGTTGTTTGATGTTCAGAAGTGGCTTGACGAGGAATATGACAAGCCCATGTCCAAGATCTTTCTGTGTGTGATGGCTCTTGATGCACTCCAGCTTCAGTCCACTCCTTGTGAAGCTCCCCACACTTTTATAAGGCCTTTTCCTGACATTCCAGGCTGTAGTTATCCCTGCTGCTTGTGCACCTTTATCTTCCACACTTTTCCCTTCCACTTAACTTTCTATTAACGTGCTTTGATACAGCACTTTGAGAACATCCAACTTCTTTTGCAATTACCTTTTGAGGCTTTCCCTCCTTGTAAAGGGTGTCAATGATGGTTTTCTGCTCAACTGTCAGATCTTCCTCATGATTGTGAATTCTGCTGAACCAGACTGAGAGACCATTTAAAAGCTCAGGAACCCTTTGCAAGTGTTTTGGATTAATTAGTTGATTAGAGTGTGACACTTTGAGCCTACAATATTGACCCTTTTCACAATATTCAAATTTTCTGAGATTTTGTATTGGGGGTTTTCATAAATATGGCTGTAAGCCATAATCATCAAAACAAGTTAAGGCTTAAAATATTTCACTTTGCCTGTAATGAGTCTATATAATATTAGTTTCACCATTTAAGTTGAATTATTGAAATGCATTTTTGCACGCTATTCTAATTTTTCGAGTTTCACCTGTACATTCCTAGGCTACATACTTGTACATGATGGTACATTATTAATGCAGTTACCATTATTTGGTTTCGAATGTCTGGTCAATGCATAATGCAGTTTTGAAGCTTAAGAGGGCATACACTATTTTGCCAAAGCTGTTTGTTATTTTGGCACTAGATGTTAAACTTGAGATTAAACGTTATGGCACAGTGCAACTATATAGGCAATATTTTCAGTTGGCACACAATTGTCATTATTCATACTGCAAACTACATGCAATTGAGTACAAGTGAGTTATTAAAAACAACTTTTTAAATTGGCACAAACGTAATTTATTTATCTTTTTAAAAAAAATTATTTTATACTGTATTAATCTCGCAAGGGAAACTTTGACTTCTGTATTTAACCATTCCAAAGTGAGCACACGCATACTCGGAGCAGTGGGCTTCCACACATTACAGCATCCAGAGAGCAGTTGGGGGGTTAGGTGCCTTGCGCAATGGCACTTCAGCCATGAATGTGGAGAGAGGTAAGGTGCAGCCCACTCCCCCACTGCAACACAGTTTTCCTGCTGGTTCGGGAGTCAATTCAGTGTCATTTCAGTCCCAAAGCCGCTTCTCTAAAGGTTAGGCAACGGCTGCCACCATAATTTGAAATGACGTCAGCACGTGTGCACACACCATTGGTGAGAGATTTTTATGCATCGCCAATGCGGTGAACTTGATAACAAATCACCAAATCAGTGTTGTAGTAGCCACTAGGACCATGGCAAACAGCTAGCGGAAGCCTAGCATTCCACTCCTTTGCAGGTGCGTTAAAGGATTTGTAACGAGATCATTAATGTAATTTTTCACCTGTCAGTGGTCATAATGTTTCCAATGTTATGGCTGATCTCTGTGCATCTTCAACAGGACTGATTTAGCCTGGAACCTTTATTTTCTTAACGCCCTCTTCCAGACATCATGGTTTTAAAACGTAAACCCAGGAGAAAGTTCAGATGTTTAAACCTGGAGAAACCTTGAACCACATTCAAAGCAATCACTTCGTGGTCTTATTCTCATGGTCTGTGGAAGGATTCTACCTTTTCTGCTCTTACAAGAGTAATAGCTGCAGCATTTCCACCTGTCCTGTATTTAAAACTTTCTTAGTGCCCTTGGGTGGTGGAAGAACACATGCCTTCTCCAAGAAAGTTACATTCTGCAGCTTTGTGTTTTGCAGTGACAGACTTCATCTTGGAAGCACAAATGCTGTCTGGTGGTGGATAATCACTATCCTGGGTGCTGGAGACATGATTTACTAGCCAGGCTTTTTTTATTCATAGATATCCAGCAAACAAGTAGGCTCAGAGTGCTAGCCATCAGCAGCATTTTTCCCTGGCATAAAAACAGGAAACAAAAAAAGTAATTGTCCACTTTTATACAAATTAAAATTGTTCTTTTAAGGTGTATGTTAAAATATAATACACCTTAGAGTGACTTGTTTATTCCTTTGTCCCATCTTCCCAAATGGAACATAATGCTATTAGTGTAATATGTATATGTAAACTATGTAATAATATTGTGTGTAAAACAAAACTGTACTAGAGATTTTTCGTGGTCTTCTCAAGTAGCTTATCGTGTCATCTGGATATTGATGGTCTTAGAGGAGTGGGTTTTTGCTGTCACCTTTGGTACTACTAGATGAGTTATAGTATGTTTTCTGTTATGGCTCTTTAACAGATTTTTTGGGAGTTTGCTTATTGTCTGTCTTTATTTTAGTGTATCACTTCAGGGGTTACTCTTGTGGCAGTTGAGAGCTGCTTCCTAGAGTGATTGTATTTACTACCTTCTGTAGTTCCATCACTTTCATGTTTCCAATCAACTTAACACATTTCCAGATTTAAGATCACATTCACACACCCCTTTGGATAGGTGAGTTGACACACCACTCCAGTCCCTGTGGAGTTCCAGCCAGCTGGTCATGTATCTCGGTTCCAGGCACTGATTCTCAGTTTGCCAAATTTCAGATTCACAGCTGTGTGTGGCAGGAGGAAAACTTGTGAATGGATGTATGAAAGTTTAATGGCACAACACTCTCTGTGGATTTTTCAGGCTGCAGCATGGCATGGATTGGAATATTAAAACTCTGCCCAGAAACAGCAAGCAAGAGGGGAAAAAAGGAACTGAGGACCTGTGTGGTCGTGAAAGATGTATGGATGTAACTAATGTCCCCAACCCCTTTTCACTGGCAAGCTACTAGTACTTGTAGCTGACCATCCTGGTCCATTTAAGCTGCACTATGATTAAAAAACAATTCCGAGACCCTTATATTGTGTGGCTTCTGGTTGGTAAATGCCTTAAGAGCCTTTTCTTTCTTTGGCATCAAGGAGCAAAAGCTACGAACAAATAATTTCACCATGTAGTATTGGACAAAAAGCTGTCTAAATTACAAGGTGCCTGTCTCCTTGATGACCTCATAACACCAGTATTGTATTTGGGAGAAAAAAGGATCAGCATATAATAGTTGCATTTTCACTGAAAGAACTTCAGTCCATTCCAGAGATATAGAAAATCTGGGCCAAGCGGAAACGCCTTTTTCAAGAGCTCTATCTGATGCGTCACATTTGTACCCCATGCACTCTATTTAAACATATAAATGTTTTTGCACAATCTCCTTCAATAATCCTGCTGTTTAAAGGTTGAAATTTGACCAAAAGAATCTGCACTCAATGCTGTTGTCCAGACTTGTGGTGTAATTATTCCTTTAGGCTTTTCCATACATTAATCTCTGTGTGCATACTCGGGATGCTTGTGCTTTGTAAGTGGAAAACACTGATTAGCCTTTTGGTGAACTGAATTAATATGCCAAATATATACACAACAGCATTAAAGTTTTATGCCTTCAGTCTTGCATGTCTCTAGGCTTGAACAGATGGCTAATAAAGAAAACAGATCATTTCTTTAGCACTAAAGGTTTTTGATGAGTTTGTGATTAATGCACACAGGCATGGTGATACTGGAGTGTGTTATTATTTTTCAGATCTTTTCAGAGCTTTTTTTTTGTTTCATTTTGTTTTTTTGTTTTTTTTAAGTAAATGCCGCTGCCATGTTTGTTGAAGGCTTGATTTTTAAAATGGCATCCTTATTTACATTTGTTAGCTAGCCCAGTGGATAAGTGTGCTAACCTAGCATGTGAACCTAGCTTAGTCCCATGTTTAGTCTAATGACCTAATCAAAGTAAGTAAAGTTAATTCTCAGAATCTTTTCATTTTTGGGATAAAATATTAATCAGATTGTATTTTCCTAAATGTATATATGCTTTACTGATCTCTGATTGTTAGTTATTTAGTTTAGTAATTTTATTTTAGATTGTTATTTGTGCCCTAGCAGTCTACAAGTGCTCTCCATGTTGATTACCCACATCCTAATTACTTTAAAATTGCCTCTGTGTAAAGGAACTATGGCTGTAGATGCTAACTGGTTTAATTTTGATGAACTCTGAAGGAAATTTAGTCTTAAATGTCATCTTTCTTAATTGGGTAGAGATTAATTGGCCTAACTTAATTTCTGTTTTTCTTTCCTTTTGCTTCAGCATTGACAAGGTGTCGAAGGTAGCCTCTCCAGTCCTGGTGATTCACGGCACAGAGGACGAGGTGATCGATTTCTCACACGGCTTAGCCATCTACGAGCGATGCCCACGTGCCGTGGAACCACTCTGGGTGGAGGGTGCCGGGCACAACGACATTGAGCTTTATGCACAGTATCTTGAGAGACTCAAGCAGTTCATCTCCTTTGAGCTTGCTACCTCTTGAAAGCACACCGCAGCACACTGTACAACATCACGGCACGCACTGCGATGAGCCCCTCTCAGCTCTTTACACACCAAGCCGAGGATCAGCGTCAAGGATTCGCACTTGCAATTCTGGACTCTTTTTAAGTGTATATGGTGGTATTAAACAAGACCTTTCCATTTCTGCAGAGAGGAAAGGCCTTTTATCAATTGTTTGATTTTTATTATGATTTTTTTACTTGATGAGAAATATAAAGTGCACCACATACTTCACATTTTGTGTGTTTATGATTTTTTGAGCTGTGTGTGTGTGCGTGCGTGCGTGTGTGAAAATACCCAACAGGTATAATTAAATGGATGCACTATTGTGCTGTTATATTCAGTTGACCACAATTTTTTTTTTTTTTTTTTTTTTTTTTTACTGATTGTTGTTTTTTGTTTTTAATAATTTCTAACCATTCCATTGGTCCACTGGGTTCTCTTAACTAAGAGATTTGTGCTTGGATTTTTACAAAGCCAGTTTGTGTGTATTTATCTTTTTATTTTATTTTTTTAAAGCCAGTAAGTGAAGGAAAACTACCAGTGAAACTGCATCAATGGCACATGACTGATCAAACCACTACATCAATTCTGGCTTAGGAGCATGGTGCTGTGTGTTACGACAGTAATCAGGGCATTGTTTGTGCATCCATACTACATAAATAAGGTGTTCATATATGAAATCTTAGGCTGTTTTTGGTGTCACTGCTACAGTAAGCCTTATGCTCTGACATCTTTTGCTGTCCAATTTTTTTTAGGAGCTGGCTTTTCTCAAGGTTAATACTAGCTGCTACTCTTCCAATGAGAAAAATCACTGTGAGACTGAACTGGCAAAACAATAAAAGGTACAAGGTGAATCATACTGAGCCACACATCATCTCACTTGCTCAAAATACTGCAGCTTATTCTTCATTTCTGACATTATCTACTGACCCCAAAGGACACTAACCTCTGAACACAAAGGCAAGATAACACTAAAAGTCCTCATATTTCAGTGCAAGCTTTCTAAAGGTTAATGTATTCAGGGGTACCACTCACCACTAGAAGATGCAATGGTTTAATTAATAAGAAGGAATGCCATTTATTAGAAGTTTTTTTATAATTACCACGCTCAAACTTATTAGGTGTTTTGTTTTTCTGAGTTTTTTTTATTTTTTAAAGCAATAGGGCTTATCAGTGTTCGTCTGTGTATTACTGTAAAGTGACATTGCATCGGCGGATCCATGTGTAACTGGGTGTTCTTTCCCTAAGAGTCCTGAACGAGGCTTTGTACCTCCTCCCTGACCCTCAGTGGAATTTTATTTTGACGGAGACTACTTTTAAGGAACGATTGTACACAGCCCTAACTGAGCCCCGCTGTTGCTTTTGATACCAATGTTTTTAAACAAATGTTTTTTCCAGTACTTAATATTATCTTTCCACCTGTTTTAATGCTGGTTTGTAAGATAATCGTACTGTACACATCTGTCCTCTCGATAGATATGTAGGGCAGGAAACTGTATTTAGTCTTTTTAATGATTAACACTGGAACTGTTGTATGCAAGTATAATGCTGAAGGAAAAAAATGAAAATATAGTTGGTACAAAATGTGCTAGTGTAAGTTTTGTTTTCAAATGACAAAGCCTTAAATGTGCTGTGAGACAGATTTATTACTCACTTGATGTTGGTTGTTGCCTCAGAGCAACCTACTGGATGTTGTATTGCTATATAATGGAATAAAGGATGCATGAAATATTTAACTTTTTTCTATATTTTATCACTTAAAGCTTGATGTACAGCCGGGACCATAAATATTTGGGCACATTATCTTAGCTGTCCTACGTTTACAACTTGCTAGCTATTTACATCTATAACTACAGCTTTTTGTGTGATTCCCCTTTTTAAGGCACCAAAACTACTTAGGCAATCTTTGAAATCTAAATTGATATCTCAACTTTTTGAGAGATTTTTTGATAAAGTCTAAGCTGGTCTCTTTCTTTTGGAGGGTTTCAGCATAGAGTGTTGCATTTCCTACAACGGTCAGTGGGTTTACATTTACATACCCTCAAAGCGTATTCATTATTAAATTTCAATAAATTCCCAGTCTTAAGTCAGTGTGTTTATAACTATACCTATCATAATATATATGCTATCACACCAGTTTGTGTGGATTTTTGGATTGGTGAGAGTTGAACTCATGATGATTAACTAATAGTTCTTATTTATAATGATGTGATTTTTGCACACTCAAGGATACTGCCATTTTTTTTTAAATTAGTTTTTAAAAAACAAGCACAGACTGATCATTTAAAAAAAATCTGTGACATTGAAACTAACCCTTCCCTGTAACTTTTGCCTGAACATGATGTTTTTACATAATTTTGGCAACGACAAAGGCAGCACTTACCTAGTACAGCCAAAATCAAGCCGCAAGGGGCAGAAAGTGCTTGTTAAAGTGAGTCTTTTGTCATCTGCACAGTACATTTCTCTTTTCTAACACCAAATCCACACTTTCTCTCTTCCTGTTGTTTAGAGAAGAGTGTTCCACTGAGCACACTTCAGCATTAATCACTCCTGTCCAAACCACCTGGAGTGGCCCGTTGATTAGTTGCAGGTTCACATGAGGGTCATAAGGACAGTAGAAGGTTGGCACTGTGCCATATGTGCTGCCAGGTCTTGAGCCAAATTCCTGTTATATACTCACATGCCAAAATGAGAAAAGTAAGAGCATGGCTAAGGTTAAGGTGGTTAAAAGATAAAGAAAAACCTTTGCTTTATGGTTACTGGATTTGTAGCAAAACAACAAAAATATCAATGTGGGCATCATGATGTCTGTAATTATGATCAGGAATAATATTTACCTTTATTCATTTCTATGGAAAAGACTTTGATCTAAGTTTTTTAATAATTGGCCAACAACATATGCAACCTAAACCTAAAGAATAGAGAAAGATGCAACTAAACACAAACATTTGCATATGTGCAAAAAATGATCCACTGTTTCATTAATACAACACTGGAGTACTCTACGCGCATTAAAAGGAAGAACACGTAGGGCGACAGCGGCGTAGTGGTTAGCACATCCACCTCACAGCAAGAAGGTCCTTGTTTCGAGGCCCAGGCTCGGTGTTTCTATGTGAAGTTTGCATGTTCTTCCCGTGCTTGCGGGAGGTTTTTTCCGGGCACTCCTGTTTCCTCCCCACAGTTCAAATGTGTGTTTGCCCTACAATGGTCTGGCAAGCTGTACCCTGCTCTCGCCTAGTGTCGACTGAGATAGACTCCAGCCTCCCCGCAACCCTAGTACGATAGTAGTACTCTGACATGTAGCCACACCCAAAACTGTTTTGTTCATCTGTTTTTAGTTTAAAGCCAGTTTTTTTGTTTAATGCTAAGAATATTATAATTGTAAATCACGTGTTAAATTGTCAACTATAATTTGGTGTATTGGAACAGATTGCTTGATTCATTTGTATAATCCAGTGTTAGCAGCCTATGGTAACCAGAGTTTCACCCACTGATGCTGCCATGCTGTATAAGCTTACTTTTTTTTGCAAGTAAAGAGTTTAAATATAAATTATTTATTATAAATAATGTTCTATATACATATCAAACTTTTAATATTGTTTTTTGTTTTGTTTGTTTTTTGTTTTTTTACAAAAAGGAAGGCAATGATGCATTTATTTTTATATCTTTTTGACAGACAGGTAAAGGTACCTACCGCCTACATGTGAAAGCTTTGGCTAAACTAATTTTTAGTGCCGACAGAAAGACGGAAACAGCACAATATTATCTGTAGCTGAGATTCCACTCCAACCTGTATTTCTCCCTGCTTTGACCAGCTCTCAATTTCTGCCCACCATGCACCTCTTCCCTGCCATACAAAAGCTATCCATTGGGAATGGTGAAGG
This sequence comes from Neosilurus hyrtlii, assembly GCA_028564935.1. Taxonomy (NCBI): domain Eukaryota; kingdom Metazoa; phylum Chordata; class Actinopteri; order Siluriformes; family Plotosidae; genus Neosilurus; species Neosilurus hyrtlii. The sequence goes on from JAOUQZ010000004.1 coordinate 9,408,408, forward strand.
GTAGCACATAGTCCTCCACCAGGACACAAAGCCAACCAATTTCTTTTCTTTCTTTTTTTCTTTTTTAACTTTGACTCACGTTATATCTCATTGTACCATGGCACCCTCAGAGAAACAAGCCACCTACCCTTACAAAAGCCAACTGGGTTGAGAGAAGTCTGGAAGTCTGTGGTATTTTTGGGATTCTCTCGCTCTTGCAGTGAGGCATGGAGGTGTGCTTTTATGTTGCACCGTTCAGGAACTCCTGAAATTTGGATTTTAACCTTCAGTAAGAATGCAATCAAGCTATTGATGGAAACTCACCACTTACACAAAGGCCCTGTTCCACAGATGTCTGGTGAAATAATATATGCTGTGGTTAAAAAAAAAATTGTTACAGGCACTTCTTGCATTTGTGCACCTTGGTTCCTTCTTTAATTTAGGTCACAGTTGTGCCCACTTTAAAATGGCACTACATTATATCACATCCACTCACATTCACTCACCTAGGGGCAATCAAGAATATCCAACTAGCTTAATGTGCATACCTTTGGACTGTGGGAGGAAACCAGAGCACCTGGAGAAAACCCATGTAAGTGCAGGAAGACTTGCAAACTCCAGACAGAAACACCCTCACCGGGCACTCAAATTCGGGACCTTCGTACTGTGAAACAGAACCACTACACGATCATACCGCCCTCCCTTACACACACATATCTGTGTACGTACACCAGGAAGAGGTAAGGAGTATTCCAAGCACTAAATTACTCAGTACTCAGTTAAGATAGAAATATGAGGGGATGTAATCCATTTAATTAAACTGATAAATGTGACATACTGAGATATTCTTGAAAAGATGCCAAGCAGTAACTAAAGTGGTGGTAGTGTTTCGAACACAACCAGTCCTCCAACTTTAATTATTGGAGGAGATAAAATGTTTTCATAATAGTTGCTATGGGGATTATGAAAATAGCATGCCAGGAGGCCATAACTGATCTCAGCTAGTGATGTGTAATACCTTTTTTTATCCTATTTGTGCAGATTTTTTTTGTTTGCACCTGCCTGTTAATACAAGTAAAAGTACATTTCAAAAAATGGATTTAAATTGGGTGCATTTTTAATTATATGGCTGATTACAGGCAGCATTGTGGCATAGTGGTTAGTACATCCGCCCCACAGCAAGAAAGTTCTGTGTTCAAATCCTGGGCTCAGGCGTTTCTGAGTAGAGTCTGCATGTTCTCTCCATGCTTGTGTGGATTTCCTCCAGGTCCTCTGGTTTCCTCCTACAGTTTAAAGACATGCACATTAGGCTAACTGGCTGTTCCAAATTGGCTGTAGGTGTGGACGTGAGTGTGAATGGTTGTGTGTGCTTTACCCTGCCTTTAACCAATGTCGGCGGAGATAGACTCCAGTCTCCCAGTGACCCTAGTAGGATTAAGCGGTTTGGCAAATGAGTGAGTGAGTGGCTGATTACCTTAAAATTTACTTTTACTTGTATTAATATATGGTCAGCTCTTAATCTAGGCTACAGTAAAGCACAATTACAATTTGGTCTAATTACAAACACTCAGACAATTGTAATCTTTCATGTCTTTATTAAATACCCTCATTAAATATTCATAGTGCTCACAGTGCCCTTGGATTTCATAACTGGTTGAATCTTTGTGGGCAACATGCATTGTGCTGTGAGTTCTTCCTGAATAATTCAACCTTTGTTTTTTTAGCCCACAAAACCATTTCCTGATAGTGTTGTGGATGTCAAAGTGCTCTTTGGTAAACTCCAGGTATGCCGTAAGGTTTTTTTTGGAGAGCAGCGGCTGGTGTACTGGCCTGAACACCATGCTTATTTAACATATTTCATGGACAGAGACACTAGCCATTTGTGATGAAGTCTACAGCTATGATTTTTTTTTACTTCATTGAGGATCCTGGGTGGACTCCCTCTTCTGGAGAGAGTAGCCACATCACTAAATCATCTCATTTGTCTAACTTTGGAAAGATAAATATCTAAACTCTTTGAGACTGATTTGTAACCCATAATCCATAGTTTGTGAAAATCCTCAATTTCTGATCTTCTGATGTTTCTTTTTTAAGGCATTGCTCACACCAACAGATGCTTCTTTTGAATAGCTAACTCTAAATATTTGAGGGCTTTTTAAGTCAAAACTTGTTTCCATAAATGGACTTAAGGTCTGCTAAATATTAACCAAAATTAGCTTTTGTTTGTCATTCACTGAGGGGTTTGCATACTTTCTCCAACATACATCATCATAAGTTTGAGTGATGTATTCAATATGGAAAAGAAGAAAGCAATAATTTGTGTTTTAAGTAAATGTAAAACAGATTGTGCTTATTCATTATTGGAGCTGAGATTAAGTTGGGACCATATTTAAGATGAATTTATACATAAATACTGGTAATTCCAAAGGGGTCACTTATATTTTCTTGGCACTGTAAACACACAGACATTGATCAGCTTTAACATTAAAACCACCTGACTAATATTGTGTAGCTCCCGCATGTGCTGCCAAAACAGCTCTGACCTGTTGAGGCATGGCCTCCACTAGACCTCTGAAGGTGTGCTGTGGTATCTGGCACCAAGATGTTAGCAGCAGATCCTTTAAGTCCTATTAGTTGTCAAGTGGGGCCTCAATGGCTGGGGATTGTATGTCCAGTATATCCTGCAGATTCTGTCAGATTACGATCTGTGCAATTTGCAGGCCAAGTCACATTTACTGTGCTGAAACATGTCACTGCCACTGAAGCATTTTTTAGCCAGGCAATGTAAACACTAATCAGCCATAATATTAAAACCATTATGATAAGTGAATAACATTATCTTGTTATAGTGGTGCCTGCCAAGGACTGTTGGAGTATTAGGCAGAAAATTAACAGTTCATTCTCAAATGTGATGTGATGGAAGCAGGAAAATTAAGTCAAAGTCACTACCACAGGGGCAAGAGTGCCATGGGTGTCCAAGGGTCATTGATGTGCATAAAAAGCAAAAGCGAGTATATGAGGTCTGATCCCACAGATGAGCTAGTGTTGCACAAACTGCTGAAACTCTTAATGTTGGCTATGATAGAAAGGTTGGCTATGACAGAAAGGTGCCCTGCTTGGCAGCCGGGCAGGCAGGTGGTGTGACAATAATTGGCTTGGTTGCCGGGCCATTGCTTGGCTCATGCACAGGCCCGGTTTCTGAAATTTTGCATAGGCACTCCCTATGACCTGAACCTGTACGTGGGGTAGCTAATTTGCATATGTGACATTTGACCTTGGCACAGTGACCTTGAACATATAGGGTTTGTCCGGGCCATTGCTCGGCTCATATGAATGATGGCTCTCTGAAATTTTGAATGGGCACTCACTATGACCTAAAGCTGTGTATAGGGTTTGATTTGATTGTTCAAAACTGTTGGTATGAGGGATGGCTTTTGTCCTCCATGCACTTGAAGCATCCTGGCTGAGGGGTTATGGCGTTCTATAGAACGGCTATTTTTAACTGAGTTACTTGTCTAGCAGAGTAGTGTTTAATATACATATATTATGTATATTTATAAAATTAACCAGCCTAATGAGGTGATGTTTAGAGAGAAAAGAGACGATTCGAGGACATACCTGAGGTATACCATCCTTTTACCTTAAATAAACTAATTTTGCATATTTAGATCACAGATTCTCCAAATGTGATTGAGGGAATATATTTTGCATATATAAAATCAGTCTTTCGTATGTAAAATTGTGACCATATCTTGCGTTTTGGTGGCATTTCTTTATTCAAATGTGGTTTGTCACAAATAAAGCCCAATTTTTTCTGTGTCATTCTTTTAATGTCATTGTTACAGAGAGTAACAAGGAGAAAAATAAATTATTGTCCTTGGAGTAGCTGGTATAAATTGGACATATTGTGATTTCGCAGGCCGCCTTCTGTGATAGAAGTAACTTTTAAATTGCAAAATCAATATTTTATAGAAATACATAAAGTGAGACAGTTCTATTGTTCGGGGCAGTGGTGGCCCGGTGGCAGGGTGCTGGATTACTGATCCCAAGGTCGGGGGGTCAACTATCAATGGGTTGTCACTACTGTCTCCCCCAGTGCAGCTAACTGGGTTATGAAAGGCATGTAAAAGAACCATTGCTGACTTTCGTCAAGAGTAGGCTGCATTGCCGTCAGCGTGTTTTTGTCCTGCGATGGCTTGGTGAGCTGTCAAGGGTGTTCTCTGCCCCCGCCCAGATTTGGCTGAGATGGGTGCCAGCCTCCCCGCAACCCTAATTAGGATTAAGCGGTTCAGAAACTGAATGAATGAATGAGATATGTTGTTCTCTGGATTTTCAAATTAGATTTTAAAATCTTTAAATAAGAAATAAAAAAAATAGACTTACTTGGATTTCCTTAAATGTAATTGGAATTTTCTTGCAATAATGGCCTCTGGAGATTTGTGCAATGTCTGAAGTGTAGTTGCAAGGTGATAGATTGGCTGGTGCATCCTAGTTCTGAGAAATAATGAGACAGAAATGGAGATAGGGTGAGGGGTTTTACTGGATACAGTAGTGTGCAGTGAAGATTATACACCACCACTTTTGTCTGAAAGGGCTCCTAATAAAAAAAAGTAAAAAAATTACTGCTTTATAATTTTTTAGTAAAAATGTATTGAACAATGCTATTATGGGAACCAAAAAAAAATTTCCGACAAGTATATTGAGGAAAAAGTATGGCTAATGAACAATATTACCTCAATATACTCGGAATGAGTTACCTCAATAGTCGGAATGATTTTTTTTTTTTGGTTCTCATTGCCTACAGTAGCGTTGTCCAATACATTTTAACCAAAAATTATAGAGAAGTTAATTTTTTTAGACTTTTTAGACAAAAATGGTGGTGTAAAATCTTCACTGCACACTACTGTATATGTATGTTAGAGATGTGACCAAATATCACAAATACATTATTCAAATTGAACAGATAATGTTTTCTAAACAAATACTAATCCACATTTGTTTTAAAAAGCTTGGCAGAATAGTTCATCTGGCATCTAATTGAGGCTAGAAGTGTGTATCAGAGCACAAGAACAAAAAAAAATAAAAAATAGAGGCTCACATGGGAGATTTTTAGGTTTCTGCAGATGCAAGTGAGTTTTGAAGCTTAAATAAAGAACATTAACATGAACATATGGTGGTCCTTAATGAATCCCTGGTAAGGGACATGGTGGTTTCAATTACGCTACTAGTTTCTTTATACTTTTTCCATTAAAACAGGAAATTAAGTTTTTTGTTAGGACATATTGTGGGCAAGTTTTTGGGATTAAAAACAGTAGATCACATCTTTACATTAAGAGCAATTATGAACTGACGTAGCTCAGACTGAAACCATTGGAAAACAAAATTTACACACCAAATGCTAGCTTTTCTAGATCAACAATCTGACGACCCCCCACCCCACCCCCCAGTTTTCTTTGGAAGCATAGTGTCAGGGTTCTGTTTTAGCAAGGCCAAACCCATTTTGTGTGTAAACCCAGATAAAGAAATGAATATTTGTAGCACCAAACAGCTATGTATTCAGACAGTGGCACTGTGTTATACTTCTGTTGTGGATTAGCAGAATGTTTCTGTGAGTACTTATTCAGGGGGATAGACTATTTTAATCTTTGACCTTGTTCTCCTAGCAAACCCAAGCTTTATCCCCAGTGTGTGTAGAGCATCAGAAAGCCAGAGGCTTGTACTTTGTTGATCTGGAGGGGCCTTATTTGGTGGTAGCTCAGTGGATGAGGCACCAATTTAGTGATCAGAAGATTTAGGTTCAAATCCCAGGGCAGCCAGACAAACAGTGTTAGACCATAGGCAATGTATATATGCTGCATCAAACACTACAATGTTATGACTGTTTGACTCCAAGAATGGCAACACACACTGTCCACAGTACCAATTTTTATTTTTTTTGCTTTATACAAGTATATACATGTACAGTCCTGTCCATAATAATCTGCACCCTTTCCCCTCAGTAATCAGCATAAAATGAATATATTCACCTCACTCCTTTGCCAAACTTCTACTACACCTATTAGGGTCACAAGGAGGCTGGAGTTGGCTATTTCAGCCAACAGTGGCCAAAGGTGTGATACACCCTGAACAGCTTGCCAGACCAACAAGGGGCAACATACACAACTATTCACACTCACACCTCAGTTTGGTACAGCCAATTAGCCTAATGTTCATGTCTTTGGACTGTGGGAGTAAACCGGAGTACCCAGAGGAAACCCATGCAAGCATGGGGAGAACATGCAAACTTCACACAGAAATGCCCGAGCTTGGGACTCAAACCCCGGACCTTCATGCTGTAGGCAGACACACTCACTGTACTGCTCAAAATGAATATACTGAACATGAATTATATATAAACCTTAAACATCTCTTGCAGAGCTTTATTTGAACACTACTTAATTTAATACTAAGAGCCTAGTTTCAAAATTATCTTCATCACCAGCAGTTATTATCTGGTGAAACTTGTAGAAGACATTGGTCCATTTCCTCATCTAAAATATTGTTTGTTCATTTATACTTTCAGGTTATTATGAGTAGGTTGTTCTTGTACATTTTTAACATGGGTCAAATTGAAATATTGAAATGATCCGTCCCTGAAAACTGGTGTGATTTGGATATATGTTTGGAGTCAAGAACATGTTGAAAATCCCCACTGATCTGCTCTTTTGTGCTCATTTAAAAGCTCTTCATTCTTATTTATGACAAGTAAGTTGACAAGTATGCAACCACACATTTAATCAAACACAGCAATAGCAGTTCTACATACAGGGAGCAATTATACTTGACAAATTGTTCAAGAATGACAATTTGCATGCATTTGCTATTTTACATTTCTTTTAAAGCCATTTTTCTTTTTGAGAGAAAATATAGTAACAAGATAAATTGTCAAGATTTTTTTTTGGATTATGCTTATATATGTACAGCTGTATTTTATACAATAATTTGCCTGTAATATTGAAGAGTACCAATAATTCAGGAGTTGAGTGCTCTCTTTTTGCGTACATATTTATACAAGGAGATATACAATGGTAGGGTAGAATCTAGTCACATCTTTAAAAGGTCTGCCAGTGATAAAGTATAAACAAATGCATGAACTCTAAACTTTTTTTTTCAAAATCTGTTGTAGTACATTATCACATTTTTAAGTAAATGGTTTTGCAAAAACTCCAAAGGAAAGACAATATTTACACTGCAAATAAAGCAGCAATACATATAGACAATATATTGGTTTTTCCTCAAACTGTTCCCACAAAGTTTGAAGTACATAACTAGATAGAATATCTTTGTATGTGGTAGCCTAAGCCAAACCCTGTTCCAGCATTACAAAGTCCCAGTACACAGTAAGGATAAGATTTAAGAATTTTGTAATGAATGATACACATAGCCCTGACCTTAACCCCACTGAACACCTTTGGGTGTAAATAAAGTAAGAAACATTACAAAAGTAGCAAAGTAAATATGTTTAGATATAGATATAACAAATCTTATATTTGCCTTATACTTATAATGAGAAACATTCAATAAATTTGAATATATGCAAAATATTTTCACTGGTTAAGTGGTAATTTTTTTTTCTTTCATTTTTTTTTATTTGTGCAGAAATGTTTACAACGGGCATTGTCACAATGCAGCTTTACATTAATCTGGATGTAGACTTGGATCACAAATGAGCAAGCCAGAGGAAATAACGGCAAGGAAGTTTACCCGAAGATAAGGTGAACCAGAAACCTTAAGAGAAACCACATGCAATGATTTTAAATCTACAACTCCAGGTACAACACAGCCTTCAATGTTTGTGAGGTGGGACCTGGAGGGATGATATAATACCAGATTGCACTAAGGGAAAGAATTATTTGTGTTGCCCAGAATGGCTGCTCTCATAGTATTACACCATACAGCTACATGATAATGTTTTTTTAATGGATTATAGTGAGGTATAAATCAAACTGAAAAGTCTGTAATGACATTGCTGAAAAAGTGGATGCGGTTTGAACCAAAAGAGGTTTATATTATTTGTGAGCTGAGGTAGGAAACTAAAGAAGCAAAATAAAATAGCAGGAATGTCTTGATTACGACATATAATGGAGTGGTCACATAAATTATATTTAATACATATCGGGCTTATGTAATAAAAATTGTCTTTAAACAAGAATCTTCACCATCAACGGCTCAGTTCTAGAGTTAACCTGGATTCTGCTGATAAGCCATATAAATTACCTAAGTCAATAATGTAGTATCTACAGTACAGTGTTTCCCATTTATTGCTGAAATAGACTTAGTTGGATTGTAATAAATCTCGAAAAATGGAGCTCATTATTAAAATGGAGTAAAAGGTCAGTTTAAATTATATCCTGTTCGAAGATTGAGATATTTCCTTTTTTTAAACCTGAGTTACACTTCTTCTTCTTCTTCTTCTTCTTTTTTAAAGGAGAAAGTCAACCCCACCTTTGTTCTTTTATCTTGTCTGGGGGTGAATTCTCTCACTTTGTACCCAGTGTGATCAGGATAGGTTTGGATCTATGGAAGATAAAGAATGACTAAATAAATGATATTGATTGCCCCCCAACATTAATATAATGAAATATTCTCTGTAAATTGTATAACATACAAGTAATTAAAGGAATTAGGTCACCATTTGTGTTAACTTACATATCCGCCATTACAAACAGGAAACTTTAGGACAGTGTCAATCTTGGTGTTTTTTTTTTTTTTTTGTTTGTTTTTGGCCATCCATTCTTAAACAGCAAAGAATAACTACGCCAAAAACACAAATACTTTTTATAAGCTCTGGCTTTACAGCATAGAGGCTTGGCTTAGAGGAAGCCAAATGTACGCCAGTCTATCTTTGGAAGGCCAGTGCTTTCCCCAGATCACCACTTTAAAACCAGAAAGGCATAGGGAAAAAAGAAGGAAGCACATATTTAGGGAGAAAGAGGTGTTTTCTACGTGGCAGATCTTTAAAAAGGGCTGCTTACATGTGACTGACTAGGCTTTTGCTAGCCATTTACTCTTGCTAGAGTTACAGCAAAGAGACAGGTGAGGTTTCTCATGAAAAATGGCCAGTCAGTGGGCAGGGCCATCTAGTGACACATTCCCTTCGAGTTTATGTTCAATCAGTGTCTGTACCTGGTTGTATCTATAAAATGTGGAAAAGTTTAAAGGGGGGAATACTTATGCTCAAGCCACTTTATAGTCAGCAAAACACTTGGGAAAAAATGTATATAAAGTTATATTTGCTGTGAAAGTCTATCTTGACAACAGTGCATAACGGTGCATGTGGTGGAGGGAATGAGTATGTGGTGCTCCCACTGGGAAATGGGAAGAAAGATACACTGGCATCTAAAATGTCTATGGACTCAGTTTATGCTTCAGTCCACATTTTTGTATTAGAGAAGTCATCCAAATGCTTTCTTTGTTGACTATATATTTTTTTCACATGGAACTCTTTTTTTCTTTTTTACACCTGCCCATTTTGTGTTTCTTGTACCTGGATTATATTATTATTATACAGTTGTGTTCAAAATTATTCAACCCCCACTGAAATTGAATGTTTTGGCCAGTTTGACATTGATTTTGATCATT
>JAOUQZ010000004.1:9456100-9476100 GCA_028564935.1 Neosilurus hyrtlii
GTGTGTGTGTGTGTGTGTGTGTGTGTGTGTGTGTGTGTGTGTGTGTGTGTGTGTGTGTGTGTGTGTGTGCACATTTCTGCCCAGGTTTCTCCCAGTACAATCATAACCAATTCCCACTCAGTAACCAAGCCTATTGCATATAGGGTGATTGCGAATGCATTCTTCATCCAGTACCCACTGAGTAATGGGACAATTGAAGTTACCGCCAGTACATTATGGAATACATTAGGCCATTCTTCCCTCCCAGGAAGCAGGTCCAGATCTGTAGCTCCTAAAAATATGGCCAAGAATCACATATTTTCAAAGATGGTGGTAGTTTAGCTAAGATGGCAGATAAGCAAACATGAACATTTGTGTTTTTCGTAGCTTATCAGGCAAACATACAGGAGGAACTCATTTACTCAACATTAACTGCTAGAAATAATTCCATGGTCCATGTTTGAAAATGCAGTTCCATGATTTTCTTTAGTTTACTGAATATAGAGTATTTACACCCATAAAGCATAATATTGACATCTCCTGATTGGTCTGTGGAAAGAAACCCCTATACTCAGCAGCAACAATGCACTGTTTCTTATGGCACCTTTCTATCATAGCCAGCATTAACAGTTTCAGTAGTTTGTGATACAGTAGTTCTGTGTATGGTGGCATAGTGATTAGCACATCCACCTCACAGCAAGATGGTCCTGGGTTCAAGTGCCAGGCTTGGGCATTTCTGTGTGGAGTGTGCTTATGTGGGTTACCTCTAGGTAGTCCAGTTTCCTCCTACAGTTCAAAGACATGCACATTAGGCAAATTAGCTGCTCCAGATTGCCCCTCGGTGTGGGAGTAAGTGTGAATGGTTGTGTATGTGTTGGTCCTGTGATGGCCTGGTGAGCTGTTCAGGGTATACTCGGACCTCGCCCAATGTTGGCTGAGATCTAGCCTTCCCATAATTAGGACTGACCCTATTAGAAGTGGTTCAGCAAATGAATGAGTGAGTGAGAGAATCTGCCTTCGCTCTTATAGTTTTGACACAAGTATAGAATGGTTATTAATGATCTACTGAAACCCATTGTGAACCTGTATTAAATTCTAACCATGTAAGGCATAGGGAAGGTTCTATGAGAGCTTGTATGTGTGTTTGGGTCTCCACCCAAGTCTGTTGCTTTAAAATGATATTCATCTCTTCCCTGAAATGGCAGTCTTCTCCTACAGCAAGCTTGCAGGACTGCAACATAAGCTCTTAAACTCAGATAAGCAGCCACCCTCCTCTGTCCTGTTATTATCCACATAGGTGGGTTATTCCTCCAGCCTTTACAATAACATTCAAATCCTGGAGTCTGTTGATTTTTGCTTATCTGACTGTGTGTAGCTTGTTGAAGATGGCAGATGGTGGATTTCAAAGTGCAGTCTCAGCACTATTTAAACTTACTGACATTTTGTCCTGAAGCTGACCTGACCTTTTGCCTTCTTTGCTTAGTTGGAGTGTGTCAGAAAACACAACAGCCCTGCAGTTTGTGGTTGTTGGAAAAGCTAAATCTGACTTCCTTTCACCCGTCCAAAGTCTATGTCTGTCTCAGACTTTTTCCTTACCATGCATTTTTCGAAATAATAACATGATAATTAGTTTTTTATTTGCATATATTTACATAAGATCACCCATAAGGCATCTGACACTGTGGCATTTTCCCCCAGCTTTGTTCAGTCCACCTCTGAACACGGTATGATACTGCTATTTCATCAAGCACTGAGTCTGTCCTCTCCTCCACTTATGAGGAGTGGTTATAATCACAGTAATCAGTACTATCACACTTCACATACACTGCAATGTAGGTCTGTGTGTACAACATGATGCTGTGTATCGCTCCTCTTTCATTTGAATGCTTTTAGAGAATGGAGGTTGTGATTTTAAAGATATTACTCTGCCTTTTATAGTTTCCAGACTATATGTTGTTGTTTTTGAGCGGCACACTGGCGTAGTGGTTAGCACGTCAGCCTCATAGCAAGAAAGTAATAGGTGCAAGTCCCGGGCTTGGTGAGGTCATTCTTTTTTGGAGTTTGTATACTCTTCCCATGCTTGTGTACGTTTCCTCCGAGTACTCCAGGTTTGTCCCATCCAGAATTGAACTCTTTATTGCTAGGGAAAACTGCAGAGTTAGCCCGTGCCACCTATCACTGCACTAACACTGTAATTAGTTTCAGTAAAATATTATTAGTATTATTAGTAGTAGGAGAATTGATGGCAATATATTTACTACTACTACGAATTGTTATTATCATTATTATTATTGTTATTATTATTATTATTATTATTACTGATTAAGTGCATGCTGTCATTTATAGCTGTTCAAAAGAAAATAGGAATGGACAGGTCACACTTATGGAAAAATCGGAAATTGAAATTGGCCATGAAAATTGCACACAGTGCATCTTACCTCTCATCTGTATCTCTAAGTACATCTTACTGTGTATCTCTACTGTGAAAATGATGCCCTGCAACAGGCAGTAATTCCATAACTTGCAAACTATCCATGAATAACCAGTGAACCAATCTGATTACGCATGTTATTTTTTCTAGTCAAATTTCATAATTTAGAAAACATGTAGCCCAGAATCATAAGGAAAGGCCATGCCTCTTATACCAGTATGACAAACAACATGGGAAGCATAGTTCTTCATTCCTCCTGAAGCCCCTAGTAGTGTTTTTTCATTTCACTGACATCCCATACATTGCCGCCCTCCTTTTCCACACAACAGGTGTTGATGGACGAATTGTGAAAAGAGCATGCGGTTGTTTGGAGGGTTTTTTTTTATTATTGTTGTTTACTTGTGTCACTGTGGGAGTTTAATGTTTAGTGGTGTCTCGGAAATCCTTGTTGTATGGGGTGAAGTTGTAAATCCCAGTCATACTGAAGGAAGTATGTGTGAGTGTATGTGAGAGAGAGAGAGACAGAGAGAGAGAGAGAGAGAGGGGGACTGTGATATTACATGTACTTGGCACATCAGTGTGATAAACTCTTGTAAGGAAACTGAGGTGAATGCTGGTGTCCAACTGATCTCATGAGAGAAGGAGAGAGGGTGGCACAGCTAGAGATATGTTTTCAGAAACTGACAGAGGAAACGAGAGACGGGTGGAGGAGGATGAAATCAAGCAAACGGATGGGAGGAACAGCTGGGTGTACTGAAAAGATGCACAGCAGGATGGAAGGAACTGGGTGTGTGGTTGAATTTGGGATAAAAAGCTGACAGCTCAAAAAATGTAATGCAAACGGTATTGTGCTGACATTCAAATGTTATTCAAAAGTTTATAAGAAACTGTACCACTTAGTATATAGTATTTAAAAACAAAATTAAAAGTATCACTGACATTATAGCATAGTTTAGGCTGATTGCTCAGAAGCAGAACCTAGCTAACAAAATACGCTTTAGTCAACATTTTCCTCTACATACAGTTATCAAAAATATACACAAATAGAAATATGTTTCTATTTAGCAAGTATCTTAACCAGATACTAATGTATTTCATCAAATAGGTTGACAGCATATAACTGAATGTAACTGTGTATAACTGAATGTAACTGTGTATAACTGAATGTAACTGTGTCAGTCATATAATTATTAAAGTCTGAGCATTCACTGCATGAAGAAATTATTCTTAGCTAGTCAGTTTTATTTAAAACAAAACAAAAACAAACACAGTTAGTCATGCTAAGTGTTTTACCACTGCATGGGATCAGCTGACTTTGTATCCAACACAACTGTTGCATCATGAGTGCTGTCTTGGTAAGGATAAACATAATTTAAAGGATTAGTCATAATTTTTACTCAAATTCAGTTGCCAAAATGTAATGTAAATATGCAATGAATGCCCAAACTACTAGTCTATAATTGTTAAATGGCTTTGAACTTGCCAATCAAAAGGAATTTAAAGTTTGTGAACCTAACATAGAGTGGATGGGAATGGCCTGCAGCATGAACATTTTTCAACAGTTTTCAAAGAATGAAACTGCTGCACAGTCCTAGTAAAATGGTTGTATATACCAAATTTCATTTCTGTTAGCCTTTATAAACCTATTTTGCATTTATATAAATGGCTTTGTTTGTATGATACTATAACTAATGTTACTTTGGTTACTTTCTTTAAACAACCAGACAGTCCCTTTAAACTTGAGGTGTCAAAGTCAAGGCAGGAAAAATTTTGAACAAATTATGTAATAAAGAGGAATCTGTATATGTAATACACGTACATATACGTACATACATACTTTATATGTAATAAAGAGGAATCTGATTTTCGGTCATTATTACCAGGTTCCAGAACTCTGCCACAGTCAAATCAGACAGGTTTTCAGGCAACCAGACAAAAAAATGAACAAAAAAAGAGCATACAAGTATGTCTCAATTTGCATACTTGATATGCTGAGTGCATAAGTACACTGACAGTGAGAATTATGGCAAGATGTAGTGCACTGTGTTTACCCAGATGGTGCAAAAAAAAATTTTGTTCTCACCCTCAGTGGTAACCATCTTAATTAAGTAACAGAAGGCATCACCAACCTCTCTTCAGTTAGTTGGCAACGGGCATTATTGTTGATGGTGATGTAATTACACACTGTATGAATATATCTATGAGACAATAAAAAAAAATTAACATGTTCATTTTTTAAGCTGTGATAAAAACAAATAAATAAATAAAATTCAAAACAAAAACAAAAAAAAATCCAGTAGATATTTTTGATAGGTTATGCAACAGTCATGGTCAAATGTTGAGATCATCAGTTAGCGTACAAGCATGGCTTGCTTTATTCGATCTGGGACAACGCTACCCTGTGAATATTTACTCACTACACAAGTGTGTATACTACATGGACGTAAACTAAGAAAAGTTTGCAAATTGAGACGCGCCATATGTAATAAAGAGGAATTTATTCCTAATGAATTAAAATAATATTAATTTATTTACAGTTTATATAGGGCCATATGTATTTGGACACCTGACAGCTATATGTGTCTTCCCCAAAATTGGAAGTACACAATCCTAGATTTCTTTCTGTGCTACGAGTTTCCTTTACTGGAACCAAAAAGCCCAAATAATGTAGGCTCCAACAAACCAAAGCTTCTGTACCCATTGCAAGGTCCTTGAAGACATGGTTTTCCAACAGTGTCTGATACCTCTAATGCTCTTATGGCAATTTTTCAAAAACTAGTGGAAAGCTTCCCAGAATATTGGAGGTTATTTCACTAGCCAGGGGAGGACAGAAACTGTAATGGAATGTTCAACAAGCACATATTATGATATGTAATCATGGGGTGTGATCATGGGGTGTCCACAAACTCCATAACAAGTCATGTGAAAAAATAAGAATTCTTGATGGACACTGTTGATTTTTTTCAAAACATTTGACTGAGCAAACATGTCACCCTCTTGAATATATCCCCAACACATAAATGTGATGTACTTGAACCAATCCACAAGGAAAATTAGCCTTTCCTGTCATTCATTTAACAAACATATCAACATTTTTCTGTTGAGAAATTCAGTATACACTCAGAAGCCAGTATTGCCCCCTTTAGCAGAAATGACTTATTGCAGGCATTTTGCATAATTGTCCAGCAGTCTTTTCCTTTTTCTTATTTTTAAGCCATTCTTTGGTGGATTTTCTAGTGTGATTAGAATTATCCTGCTGAAGCCATCCTGCTCTACTTCAATTTTCATACAGATGGCTTTACATTATCTTCAAGCACTCTTTAATATGATGCAAAATTCATAGTTGAATCAAGGACCACTTGGTTTCCTGTCCCTAAGAAAATGAAGCAACCCCAAACAATATCATTTCCACCTTACTTCACAGTTGATATGAGGTTATTTTCTTGTTCAAATGTGTACTGTGACTGTCTTGATCTACTGTTATTTTTGGACAACAAAAGCTTGTTCCTGGTACAGTTACCATTCAGGTCAAATTTGTCCATTCTATTTCCGACTGTAGATGTATGCACTTTTACACCAACAATTGCAGGAGTTATGTGCAGCTCCTGTGATGAAATTTTGGGGTTGTTGGAAACTAAGGGTCAAATGTTTGCTGGTTATGTTGACAAAATCAAGTTTTCATTGATTGTACTTTTTTTTTACATGATTATTTATTTACTTACTTGCTTACTTACTTATTTTACTCTTATTTTCAAATATTCCAAAAAACATAGATTTGCCTCAGTTATGACAACATACTTGTCCTTCTTTACCTGCCAAATTAGCCCTCCACTGTATTTATCTTCTTTTTTGTAACACATTTTTTAAATGTAAAAAACAAAAATTTTTCAATTATTTAAATGTTTTGCTGGGCAACAGTGTGGTCAGAATAGGTACCATTTCTGTTTCACAGTTAATACTGAAGAATGAATTATATAATGTTTTGCAGTATTTATACATTTTTTACTAGCTGTACCTTTAAATGGGTGCCATCAAGGGTTAGAGTCATCTTACCCCTTCTGAGAGAAATGTGAAAGGAAATATTTCAGGAAAAAATGCTCTTCTAAAAATAATAATGCTACTCTATAGCAAAGTATCGGAAGAGCAATATGAGAAGACTGCTGCAGATGTAAATGATTCTCAGAAACAGACAAATCAGCTGCTATAAAGGTCCAACTCCTTGCTATGGCATTGACCATGATACTGTCGCGATCGATATTCAGCTCTGTGCTGAAAATAGCTATGAACAGGTAACGACAAAGAGCTGTCTTCAAAAGATAATGCTTTAATGTAGTTTATAGATAGAAAATCAAAATTTTTGTCTTGAGAAATGCCCCAACACAAAGATATTGATTTCATTTAAGAGTAAATCAGCTTTTGAATCTGCTCCCACTCACAAAATTTTAAATATAGAAAACAGTGAAACCAGACCCATATACATCATGTGGATAGAGATCTCATATATGTCATCTGCTTTCACCACAGTGTCCTGAGATACACTTTGCTTCTGTCCTTACAATAACATTTTATTGAACTTGATCAATACACAACATAACTGCATCAGCTGATTTATTACTGAATTTTGACCACACAGCTCCAAGATTGAGTTGCTTTGAAATTTCTTTTCTGTCAGTGCTTGTCAGGTACAAGATGCTTGCGAAGTCCAAATCACTTATTTTCAGAGCTCATTTGCATGTCTGCCAAAGTATCATTGACTTGCATCCCATTTTCAGGGCTTTTATGTAAATGTCTGTGTACCCACTTGCTGTACTCCTATTTTCCACTTCTTCTGGTTCCATTTAGGAAACATAAGGTCATTTCCATATTTCCTAGCCACCACTGTCCTCATGTTCTTCTCTCCAAGCTTTCCTTGAAACAACTCTTGCGCTGCAGATTGCTTGAGGTAACATGCTCTTCTTACTTTAGTGCTTGCTACTGTCACTTTCAACTGTTAAAATTTGTAAAAAGGTATTGTCTTACAATATTCCTCACCATGAATCATTCTATAATGCTATTTGCCAGTTTTACTGTGCATAGACCAAGAAGCCACCCACTCGGGGGTGGGGGATTTGTCTGATTTGCTTAGTCAACAGATGATGGAGTTAATAGTTCATTTTCTGTGTACAATTTTTAATTGGTGTGACTGTACAGATGTACAAAAGTATACACCTGCCCACCTGTATTGCTTCAGCTTCACCCCTACATACTCTTCATTACCCAAATTCCAAAAAGTGCAGCGAGGTCACACTTTAATTGGCCCTTGAGCAGTAGGCTGTGTGTTGGAATCCATAATGGAGTATGCCACCTGCTTTGAGCCAGCACCATGCATCAACATAATTGCTCGTGTTTTTGAATAAATGAGCCTCCTTCCCACAGTGAGGGAGAAACATGAAGCTTCATGTAGCACATCTTAAGATTTCTGTACTTTCAACTATTCTCTGAAATTGAATTTATAACAGGTAATGGAATGTGGATGCATGCCTCACCAGCCCTGTGTGAAATTGTGAAGGGTTAAATCCATCTCTTATTTTAACTTTGGCCATAATGACCGCTACTGTAGTGTGTTACATCCTGGAGAGCTGGAGTATGCACATTAATCACAATGAACAACTAGACCTTTAAAAGGCAAAATAAAGAGGGATATTATGGTGTTGTTTGGGTCACACTATTGGCATCCTCTATTTGCTGTATTGTAGTGGAGCTATAGGCAGTGGATTATGTGGAGGAGGTAAATTTGCAAAAGACAAGTCTTTTTGTAAAGCCTATGGCAAAAATTGTGGTCAGAGACCATAGCGATATCCAAATACATGGCACACATGGCTAAAGAATGTAGTGGCATTTCAGCACAGTTTTGCCAGGGCAGGTATATAACAACACATGTATACCAGGTGTATTTAACTAATATTTTGTAAGGGAAATATATGAGTTATATTAAGTATTTCTTTGGTAAGAAAGTAACGACTAAATGTTGTCAATAATTATTCTTCAATGCTTAAGAAATAGTAATTAGTTCTGTCTGTATTTCCTTAGTTGTTCATGTAGATAAAGTTTCATCCAATGAGCTGCATCAAACTAAACAGTGTATATAATCATTCAGTCATTCATTCATTCGTTTGTCATACTGCTTAATCCTAGTAGGGTCTAGAGCTCAGTCAACTCTGGGTGAAAGTGGGGTATACCATGAACAGCTCAGCAGTTTATCACAGTGCCAACACCTATGGGCAATTTGAAACAGCAGATTAGCCTAATGTGCATGTATTTAGACTGTGGAAGGAAACTGGACTCACATGCTAAGGACACACATTCCTGAATCAGCTTCTTCCATGCTTGGCAGAAAATCAGTAGCATCGTATTATGCAGTTTTGAAAGATCTATAAATGATCATAATAAAATACACACATTCCATTTTTTAAAGTTGTGACACCCATGGAATCACTTATGGGCTCGACATCAATGTTCTCTGCAGGTGCAAACAAGAAAATGAGTTTGGGTGAGCAGAGTAACAGATGGCATCAAACTGGGGTGTATCTGGCACATTTTGTAAGCGGTTTTGTTGAGAAACAATAAGCACAGCAGGTGGTATATTCCCCAGGAAGCATGGGGCAATTTCCTAGGGTGTAGTTGTCCTAGGATATGATGATTTCCTGTTTCCTGTAATGAGGTAGCTCCTTATCTGTTTTACATCTAGAAGATCAGGGCATTCTTGCATTTTTTAATCAGTAGAAACAGTCATGCATACACCATATATGCCAATCAGCCATAACATTAGCAACACCTGACTGGTCTGAAACTAGGCAGCTCAATAAGTAGGAATCTGCAATACACTGTGTGTTGTGATATATTCATAACCAGCATTAACAGTTTTAACAGTTTGTGCTTCAGTGGCTCTTTGGTGGGATCAGATCAGATGTACTAGCCTTTGCTCCCCATGCAAATCACTGAGCCTTGGGATCCCATAATACTTTTGCCAGTTTACTGCTTGCCCTTCCTCGGCCACCTTTTGTAGATACGTACCACTGCATAGCAGGAACACCCCTCAAGATGAGACATTTTGGAGATGAATCGACCCAGTCATTAAGTCATCATAATGAGGCCCTTTTCAAAGTCACTCAGATTCTTACATTGACCATTTTTCCTACTTCCAACAAATCAAATTTGAGAAATGACTGTTCACTTTCTGCCTAATACATCCCACTGCTTGTCAGGAGCCACTGAAACAAGGTAATCAATGTTGTTTACTTTACCATCCATGGCTGTTGGGTGTATATCTGTTTAAATACAGTTTCTTTGACATAAAATTACTTGGGAAAATGCTACAGAATCATGCTACAATTGTGAAAATATCTGTGTGACATGGATAGAGCTGTGATTTTGAGAGTACATTTGTAGTGACATAACGTTAACAACATATGACCACAGAAAGCCAGTACCAGAAATCTAAGAAATAGCAGAAGTAGTATGAGTATAATACATTAATAATATAAATAATCAGCAAAAGCAACAATGCCCAAAATCTTGAATTCATAACTTTACAAATTACACACAATTCGTTCCCGTTGCTTGTGGCTAATAGTGTTCATATATAGGGTCAAGATGATGTTGAATTCACTTCCTATCCCAGTAGCACAGGTGGAAACTTACCCAGGTTGTGCTCATCAGTCCATCACCAAATTTAGATTATCCAATTCACCTACCAGTATGTTCTTTATGGAGGTGAGGAAAAAGTGGAAAACCCAGATGAAACCCATGTGGAATGTAAAAACACCCCCCCCCTAAAAAAACAACCTTAAAGACTGTAACCTGAGCTCAAGATTGAATCAAGACCTCTGGAGCTGTGAGATAACAGCTTCACCTGCTGGGTTATTCACATACTATGATTGTTTGCCATGATTTGAAATTGGCTTTTACTGCTGATTTAAAACCAATTTATTGTTATTGCTTTATGAGAGGAAGTTATTATTTACATAGAGGAAATGAGATCTGGTTAAATTCTAGCAAAAAATGAGTAACAGGTGCTTGGCAGAAATGGAGACACCTGATAGGAAACTAAATTTAATTACCTCAGTGAAAAATCAGATTGGATATAGTTTAAAAAAAAACAGATTGTGAGTATTAAAATAATTCAGTTTGAAAAAAATCAGGGAGCTTATGTGTGTGTGTGTGTGTGTGTGTGTATGTGTGTGTGTGTGTGTGTGTGTGTGTGTGTGTTTACTTTAATTCAAATATTTCACTAGCTCCTCCAGGAGTTTTGTATGCGTAGCTCTGTTTCATGCAGTTTGACAGAAATGAAAAGATTTCTGGCTTTCCTCGTTCCATATCGGTTTACTAAATGTCTGAATCCATTCCTGTCAGGGAAAAAAAAACAGATGGGGCGAGGGACAGCCCTCAGAAACATTTCTCATCCTTCGGTGCCTTTTTCCACACTCGCTTTTTATTCCACTCAGATGAAAAGTGTGCTCTGTCTTAGTGTAGTTAATAACAGGTCTGGCGGCTGCACAAATAAGTAATTAAGCTTTTGTGTTGCAGCTCGTGCTTCAATGTGAAAGGGACACAAATGGCCCTGTCGAGGATGGTTGGCATCAGAGAATGAATATTCTATGCAAATAGCCTTCATAAGCGCAAGCAGGCCTGTCATTTCCTACTGCTGCTGTGTGGGTGCGAGTCTTTATGAAAGAGGAAAACAATAACAGTAATGAAGCAAATGGGCCAACAGACGAATTGTCAACAAGCTAAGATTAGATTGCTCCGTGATCATCTGCACGGCAATGTGTTATCACCATGTTGAATGATGTGGAAGTCCTGCTGGCAGGAAGACGTGGGCAAAATGAGTGAGATGAAAAAAACGGGACCCTGATAAGGACTGAAGTGTAGACTTGAACTTAGGTAAATAACAAAGGGCTCAAGCATAGCAACACTAAATAAGATAAAAAATTAAACTGCACCAACAGGGGGCTGGAATTCCATTTCAGAGGCTGTGCACAGTTAAAAATGCCCTGCACATCTGTGCGGCTTACACTCTGAAGAAGCTTAAGGGAGATTGAATTTTTATAAGCAGACAGAATCCAGGGTAGTGCAGCTTATAGGGTGGAGTAAATGATTGTTTTATTATTTACGGATATAGGTTTGTCCCCCGTTTTGTTAAGCTTTAGACAAAGCTATTCTAAGTAAGTCTATCTTACACTCCTGGGTGATAATTTTCAGTTATATGAGACCAGACTTTTATGTGGTTCAACAGAAATACCTAAATTTAAACTCACTCACTTACTCATTCATTTGCTGAACTGCTTAATCCTTCTATTAGGGCTGCGGGGAGGCTGGTACCTATTTCAGTCACCACTGGGCGAAGGCGTGGTACACCTTGAACAGACACACAACCATTCACCCTCATATACACACCTAGGGGCAAGTTGGAATGGCCATTGTGCATGTCTTTGTACTGTGGGAAGAAATCTGAGTACCTTGAGGAAACCCATGCAAGAACAGGGAGAACATGCAAACTCCTCACAGAAATGCCCAAGCCCAGGGCTCAAACCCTCTTGCTGTGAGGTGGACCTGCTAATCACTATGCCACCATGCCACCCTAAATTCAGACTGATATGTCAAATGATGTGTTTCGCACAAATAACAAACACACGTTTCTTTGTAACTAGTGAAGAAAGCCATCAATTTGTAATACTGTCTTAACCACCAAGGTGATGCATCAGACAGGTCTGTGATTGTCTCCCATTTTGGTGGGCCTTCTTTAAAAACTTCAACTCCCAACTCCTGTCTATTGATATACATTGTACCATTAGTGTTTTTGTTTTATTTTGTTTTCAATGAATTGGAGTGTAACTGTTTTGTTTAACTGACTCAGTAAAAAGTGATTGAGATTAAAAGGAGGAAAAATCTGTTTCTTTTTCCTTCTTTCTTTAAATGCTGCTTCAAATCTGAACAAGGTTTCTGATGGTACCTTACAAACCAATCCAGTTCCTGGCTTTCATTTCAGCTTCGGCATTCATGTCAGCATTTCACTGTTAACAGTTCAGTCACTTGACTGTCATTCTGAATCAGTGTTCTTCAACTGAATACCTTCAACTGAAGTGTTCCATTTAAGAAATGCCACATTCTTGGCTTAATGAAAGATGGTGAATGGGGAAAGAAGTGTATTACATGTCTCCAGGATTTAATTGTTTGGTGAAGTCTTTCAGTCGACTAGCCCATCTGACTCCATGGAACAACCGTTTAGGTCACTAAAGGAAATGGCACATACAGGCATGAGCAATACAAGGCACAATGAGAGACTCAGATTTCTTTTTCTTCTAATCACATTTTCAAAACCCACTGTGTGTTCAGAAAGCTCAAATAATAGAAGCATGAACAGATGTACCTGGGTGAAAATGGACTATTTTAGCCATTGAGCAGCTTTATGTGAACCTGATGGACAATTAAGGCACCCTAATGTGGGGCTGATTGAGACTTGAAAGAGACCTGATTAGGGATTGAAACATGTCGACTGATTATCCTCCTCTTACTTCTACCCTTTTTCAATGTGTGGATTTGATAAGTGGAGCTGCAGTCTCTTACACTTGGTTCAGCCCTAGGCTACAGCTGTGAGCTGTAAAGGATGGATATAGACTATACTTTATGAATTAACTCAATTTCACATTGGCAGTCTTGCTAAAAGCTGGACAGAGCTCAATTACATAGATTTCTATCATGGATTAGCTTTTACACTATAGAACATATGCAGTCAGATGTGTTCCAGACCACTTTGGCTAGTGGCTTATGTGAATGTGTCTGGGATGTGTCTTGGTGGTCAATGCAGGTACACAGGTTTGATAACTTATGATTAATAAACCAGAGTAAATGCTGAACAGATATTAACAATTTTTTGTCAGTTGGATAACGAGTAGAAATATGTTCACACGCTCTCTGTCTGATCCACAAATATAAGCCGATCACATCACGTTGGTTCACAGGTATTAAACATTTACACACTAAAAGCACTAGAGTTTTGAAGATGCCCAAAATGTTTGGGGTTGAGTGCAGGGGTGAACAGATGCCACAGAAGAAATAGCAGCCATCTCTCAGGCAAACATGCAAGGCTCCATATCCACCACCCACACCTTCACCTCAAGAAGTAGCCACATCCCAAGAAGCCTAAAAAATCCAGGTCTCCCAATTCCGTTTTACCATCCAATGTTTTCACTGCCTTCACATCCTCAGTACCAGCACCAGTACCAGCAGGGATGCCCAAGAAGCCTATGGCAGTGAAGAAAGAATTTAAGCTAAGCAGTGTGGATGATGAGAAAGAAGTCCGCTAAGATTGACTCGTTATGGGTGGACGAATGAGGCTGGTAATCAGAGGCTGGAAATCAAAACGAACTTCAGTGGAAAAATAACACATGAAACTAGATGTCCTCAGATCTATTTCAGGCCTCATTGTATGTGGATATATATCCAGTATTATACTTTTTCATATTTTAATGATGTATAATGTTGCTTTCTTAGTCCTGCAGTGGACTGGTGAGCTGTTCAGGTTGAACCTTGGCTTCATTCAGAGCTCTAGCTTCCTCGCGACCCTAAACAGGTTAAGTTATTTAGATAATAAATGAATGTTACTTTCACATGCACAACTGCCAAGTGAAAGTGAAATCCTCATCAAAAAGTCATGGCATTCACACAAAATGTCAAATGTTACTCTCCTCCTTAAAATATGATAACATTTTTTGAGAACCCCTGAAGATATTTGGACAGCAGTAACTTGTATTATTTCATTTATTAATTTTTCCATTGCCGTGCTGGCTGTTTACTTAGGCCTACTTTCCTCTAGGTAAACAAAACCTTTTAAGCATGTGGGTTGTTTCAAGTATTAAACAAGTGAAAACACGGGTATCGGTTATGGG
Source organism: Neosilurus hyrtlii (assembly GCA_028564935.1). Classification (NCBI taxonomy): domain Eukaryota; kingdom Metazoa; phylum Chordata; class Actinopteri; order Siluriformes; family Plotosidae; genus Neosilurus; species Neosilurus hyrtlii. Next base: position 9,470,438 of record JAOUQZ010000004.1, read on the forward strand.
TTCATTTAAAAATAAATAAATAAATAAACCCTGCAGTGTCAATACAGCCTAAGACAGAAAGCTTGTTTTTGAATCTCAAAGTGTGAAACCATTCCCTGGAGAAGTAAGAAGAGAATTTCTGTCTATATTTGAAAGACATCACTTGCTCTATTACCCAAATTATTACTATAACCTTTATTGTCAAGGACAAGCATTAACTTAATTTGCCAGTTGCCATTAGGATCTTGGTACTTTAAGCCCAAACTGAACAGGCCTTGGAGAAGCAATTACAGACTATTAAAGATAAGCACCCTTGTCAAGATATTCATGCCCTGCTGTCGAGCAGAAACGCGAATGCCTCAATTTACAGGTGTTTTTGCCCAGTGGTGTATCTCATTGCATTGAACAACCATTTGAACTTGACAGCTTTACCAAAGAATGACTGAAATGAGTTGAGTGAAGTGAGCAGCCTTCAAAAGGTTTAATATTCAAACTCCTGACAGTCTTCAGTTTCACAGAGCTTTAAAGCACCACAGTGCATTTTCAGACAACTGTTGTTAATGAGAAAATTGATGCAGTGACCAAGGAGCTTGGAAAGAGTGTATGTAATGAGGAGAAAGTGGTAACCCATTGTTGCTCCACATGAAACCACGTTCCATTCAGGGCATCCTCTAGACTGCTTGCTCTTGTGTGACTTAGAAGAAAAACTAACTGCATGAAAAGGGAAAGCATAGCCAATTATACATGCCAGAAACCCTGTAAGAAGCTCAGTACCTCAAGCTTTTAATTGCAGTGAAAAAAGAAGGTGTTCAGTTTTGGAAGTATTATCTGTCTTTTGAGCGCTATATGGTTTCTGTTCTCTTCTCTTCACCCATTCTCTTTTCAGTCCTCTTTGTTCTTTTATTATTCTTAAGTTGGGCCTCAAGCTCACTTCATCACCCACACTTTGAGCACCTGCTTGTTTGAGGCCGCATCCTACTAAGAGCTTTGATTCTCATGAAGCTTTCTTTGGTGCTGACAGAAGCAAGCTTTGAAACAAGATTCCTAAACCAGTGTTATAAATAATGTCATTTCTTGGCTGATGATATACCAATCTTCTTTTTGCTCATCCCAATAAAACAATACGCAACTGCCAACAAGTCAGAGAATTCAGAGGAATGGCAAATGAAACTTACACTGAACTTGTCCACTTGAAATTTTGATTTATTGAGATCACCCATAATCCTTCATTTAACACCTGTTCTTCTAAACTCTGATGAATTTGGTTTTCCAATAACATGGGAAAAAAATTCTATGGGAAAAGAAAAGCCAAGAGGCACAGGATGTACAGATTGCTTTTCAAGGCTGTTCAACAGGAGAACATGTGTTGTACTCAGAATGGCGCTCTTTATCTAACAGTCAGTACAGACTTCAGCCTAAAGTTGTCTTTATTATTTCCCTTGCTCGGCAGGACGCTATTGTTAAACAGCCTACCTGCCTGCCCAGTTGGAGACTCTTGAGTAGTTCACTTTTAGATGTTGATGGTTAGCATTGATCCATTTGAGTTACACTAAGCTCTGTGTGAAATGACAGAAAATGTAGAGTGCCTGCCATCATCCCCTGTGGACTTGCAATAATTACGCAGCATGATATAAATGTATATAAGTTACAGCATTTGTAGAATTCCTGCATCATGAACAAGTATCCGTCTCAAATTTTAATGTTAAAAAAGTGGATACAAATAGAAATTAAATATTATAGCTTGCACAACTATTCACTCTTTTCTAAAAGTAAAATGGACCATTTTCATTACTCCAAATGTAAATCATCAGCCAAGACATCTATGGTACCTAAAGTTTGTTTTATTATCAGTGAAGTTAGTGGGAACCAAAGGATATAACAGTTATTCCATTTAATTTATTTCATTTTCTGAGGGATGCTGGAGCTCATCCTATCCAACTCTGGCAGGATACTCAGCCAACAAAGGCAAGATATACCCTGAACAGCTCACTAGAGCATAACAAAGACAACACACATAACCATTCACACTCATAATCACAACATGAATACACGTCTTTGGCCTGTGGAAGGAAACCTGAGCACCCGGAGAAAACCCACCCAAGCACAGGGAGAACATGAAAACTCCACACAGAAAAGGGCTTGAACCCAGGGCCGTGCTGTAATGTGGAAGTGCTAACTAGGATAGAAGTCTCCAAATGGGCCTCTGGTGAGCTACCTTCCGGCATGAAGACCAACCACAATTTAACACATCACTTTAAGCTGATCAAAAACTTCTTAAGGGAATAGTCTAATGGTAATGATAGGGTTGGAGCCAAAGTCTTCAGGAAGTTAGCTCTCCACTAACAGGGTTAGAGATGTCTGCACTCGTTATCTTGTTGCCCTATAATGGTCATAAATTTAAAAATAAGCCATAAATAAGTAGGGAGAAAATCTATATAATTTTACAAAACAAAAAGTTTTGATTGCAAAAGTATTTTATTAATACCCCATGTGCTGTGAAATCTGTAAATCGATTCCAATTTGAAGTAATAAAATAGTGTTATTTTTAAAAAGTGTAACAGTTTGTAAGAGGAAAGAAGAGCATCACTTGGACCAATGTGCCAAAAATTTATAAATCCTGGGAAAGTTCTATCATATTTTTCCCCCACCAAGCATGAAATCCATAATTATAAATGAAACGAATGTGGTACAAGTCCTAGAGGAAAATGCATTGATCTTCTTATAAACAGTCCCTCCAGGATTTTGTAGGATATTTTTTTGTGTTTGTTGTGGTCTTAATTGTCAATTTCTTTAGCCATTTAATACAATGAAATTGCAAGATTACCAGAAAATTCCTAAAATAGATGATTACGTCTGCATCTTGCCTTGTTAAAAGTATATATGAGGAAGTAACATATGGTGTCATTAACCCGTGGTTTAATACAATATTGTCCAAATTTGCATAAAAGTTTCAAAGATTGCCTAAAATTGCAAGGTCACCCAGAATGTACGAGGATTGATTGAGTTTGTGATAATTTATGTGAGCGTCTGAACAGACTTCAGCTGTGTGCCATAATTTGGGTTATTATGTGTAAATTCATGACGTACAATCTCAGTTAACTCCATTTCCATTTCAGGTTGTAACAGTATAAAATGTGGAAACATTCATGTAGGTGAACATTTATGCAACACACACTGTATCACTCCCTTATTTATACCTTTTACATCACCTCTTTTGCTCCTTTACTGGTGCATATAGTCAATCATCTATCATAATCTGACCCTGAAACGCGTCTTTCACTACTGATCTTATTACACTCTTTTCAACATAATGGATAATAGATCACGGACATCTGTTTGAAGCACTTTGCTGTATTCCAACTTTGTGAGGAGTAAGCCTGTCAATGTCAGTGGTAGATAAATGGGTAAGCTCCAAATTTCCATCTCCCACATGCACCAGGACAGCAAGCTAACCAACCATTTAATACCTTGTATCAGACTTGTAAATGGAAGACAATTTGGAGTGAGGCCTTTATATTAATGCCTGTCTTATATGGAGATGAGTTGAGCTCATCGTAATGGTGGAGTTTGCCTGTTATTAGTGTTGTGCATCAGAAGTGATTCGTCAGGGCCCTGCTCAAGTCATTTATTAGCATGTCAAGCTAGGGAGTTAGAGCCTTTATTTTGAACAAAGAAAAAGCATCAAGGCACAGAAAACATCATGTTGTATGTGCACAATGCTAGTCCAACTTTTATTGGTTTCCGGTTCATCCATTATGCATGATTGGTTTGGCAGTGATAGCTGAATATTTGGGAATGGTTTAGTCAGTGCTTCATGTGCTTGATTCCTATTGGCGATAGAAGCTCAATCAAATGAAGGACAGAGTTTCACTTGTGATTGCTCGATCCCACCACTCTTTCATTTGATTGCAGGCAGTCATGGGAGGCTGATTTCATTGGCCTTGATTCTTTTACCTGTTTGCAAAGTGAGTATGTGCAAATGCTGCCACGTACTTTTAAAACCAGCATTCTTTGCATTCGTAAATGAGAAGGGAGCGAGGAAGAGACGGGAGTTTAAAATTGTTCCATCACAGAGTACTTTCTCCAGCAAGTGTGGATCCTTTCTTACCATAATCTGCTGACTTTAAGGGCAGATGATTAGCATAAACTTGTACACTGGTACGGAGTTGTGCCTCAGGGAGAAAGTGACCTTCACCACCAGTTGAGCATGAGTTTACCCTGCTGTCATTGTTTGTCAGGCTTAACTGAGAATTAATTAGAAGTATTGTTTGCAATAATAAAGCCATGCTGAAATAGAGGCACCTTCCATACATCTCTGTGCCCGGCCTGTGTAAGAGGTGCAGCTACTTTTCTGTCAATCCTAGTGAACGATGGGTGGTCTCTTTGTTAGTTGTACTGAAAGCGAAATAGCAACACTACACTTTAAAACAGTTTAAACAATAATTAGACACATATTTCATAATATTATACATTATAATTCTAATACAACTTCTCCAACTTATATTATAATAAATTCTTTTATCTTGTAAGGACAGATAAACACCATAAAATAACCGAATCATTGAGAATTGGTTCACTATTCGTGAAAATAAAGGGAAGATTGTTCGCCCTGTTTATACATTTATTTATGTTAGTACTGCCTCAACCATACATGGATCCAAGGTTTTGTGTGTATGTCATGAATTCCTTAAAAAAGTATTTATTAAGTGATCCTGCATGGGTGACCTTTGAAGTATGACCCGTGAGCTGAGTCACCATCACAATTTTATTTTAAAACTCATTCATATGAGGTCATTGTTTGCTAGTTTCCTTCTGAGGAAAATTTAAATGTATTTATTAACCCAGTTCATGTTACAAGACTGTTTTCTTAAGCCATTAGTTTTGGCCTGTTCTAACTGAAACTCAATAAGCTATGGAATCTGTGGGTATGATATCATAAACTAGCTATGTGCTGAAAGTGTCATTTTATGTGAAATATATCTTTCCTCATTAGTCATAGAATAAGAACATGTAATTTTTTTCCCCTTAACATCCTGGCCGGCTTGTCTTGCTGTTATTTGACTCAATTCATTCTTTTGCTAATGACCATGGCATTCACATCTCCACAAAACACAAAATGTTAAGAATGAATCAGCAACATCCACACTAGGATTCCTCTCTGGCCTACTTTTCCTTCTCTCTCTCCCTGTTTCTTCTGTTGCTAATGATTAAGACATTATAAGGTAGAGATTAGATGTGAATAGGTTTATGTGACAGATCTCAGGTTTGGGATGCTGAGAATAGTTCACTCTGTTTATTGATTAATGCACACTTTCAGCTTTTCAGTGGTTTTATTCTCCACTGGTCTCACCCTGAAACACGGCATGCACCAAACCTCACACTATACACTTGCACATATACAATATATCTGGCAGTGTTCTCTCTAGTCACTAGCCTCTGTCCTGTAAGCACAAGGAAAACAGCCATTAAATAGGTGCTGGAAATTACATACAGGTGAAACTTATTGACATTTTACCTCCTGGCTCTAACTGACTCCTCTCCGTCTGCAGATGGTGCTTGATCATGCCTTTGCTGGCGTAATTTTAAATACAGAATTATGAAACATGGAAATCAAGGATATGAATTAAAGAAACAAAAGCATTATAAGATTAGGACAGAATCAATGACATACAGGGTATTAAAAA
>JAOUQZ010000004.1:9481100-9505357 GCA_028564935.1 Neosilurus hyrtlii
ACATGGCTAACACTGATGGTTAAAATCTTCACCACTGAGATATACTGTGAGGTATACTCTCCAGCACAGTGGCATAGTGGCTAGCATGTTTGTATCACAAAAGGAAGGTCCTGAGTTTGAGCCCTTTTCTCAGCAAAGACATTTCTGGTTGGAATATGCATGTTCTCCCCGTGTTTGTGCAGGTTTCCTTTGGGTACTCCGGTTTCCTCCTGCAGTTCAAAAACATGGACATAGGGCTATTTGGCTGTTTCAGATTGCCCCTGCCTTTGCCCAGAGTTTCCTGAAAAAGGCCTCAGCCTCCCCGTGACCCTAGTGGGATTAAGTGATTCTGCAAATGAATGAATGAATGAATGGATGTAATGTATACTTGCCATGCTTATGTGTTTTGCACTTACTTTAACCTGGAAAGAAAATTGATATATTGTCACCCTGCTATATGATATAGTTGAGTTTTCTCATTCACTCTTTTATTGGGAATTACAAAAGTTTGTTTGGATGTTATATTTTGGTGAAGTTGTACATTTATAATACAGCAGAGTAGTTTTATTTTCATGTGATGCCAGTCAGTGTTGCTTTCTTAATTTTCTTTGATGTTTAATTGATGAAGTTTAACATTTGAATACGAGCTTTTACTCTTCACCGTTACAATATCTGCATGATTTTAGGAGCAGTAGATTGATAGAGATTCCTAGTAATGTGGCCGGTGAATGAATTTATAAATTAGTGACATTCACTTTTTTTATATGCCAATAGTGGAAAAGTTAGTTAAGAGGTGTGTATTAAAGAATAAAGGAAATAGTTTATCAAAAATAAATTTCAAATCTTCTAAATCCTTCTTCAGCTTACTCAATAAAACAGTAAATCTGAAGGACACACTGAGTCGGAACCATTGACAGTCTTTGACAGTCCGGATAAGAGATGGTTAATCTACACTATAAAAATTATAAAAGTTTTAAAATTAGTCTGATTGAGAAATAAAGCTTTGGTATTTACAACCATCAAAAGTTGTCCATCTAACAAACTTTTTCTGTTGTTGCCTTAACAAGTACTTTCAGAGTAGTATGTCAAGCATTTCTGATTTGAAATACAGAAGACTTCTTCTTGTTAATAGAGACCTTGTGGATGACTGTAAGACAGATGTCTGTGTGGTTGTACAAACCTGTAAACCTTAGTAAAGTCAACAACAGCAATCATAAGTCGAGAAAATTCAAAAATCTCTTCCATGCTGTTGCCTTGACTTGCTTGAAGTTCTCAACATTTTTTATTTTTCAGTTAAACATAACCACAAATATGACCTTTGAAGATTGGAAGCTGATATGATGTATGCCACTGACAGCATGCCTTGTTCCATTTTTGGCTTGGATCAGCTTTATATAAAAATAGCGCGCTTTAACACCAGCAGTGTCTGAGGGCTCGGGTTCCTCAATGGCCACTGGAGGACAGCGTCACTATCTTCATACTGCATCTAGAATCATTGCATGTGGCTGACTAAGGCAGTTTCTTAGAATCAACATCCATTAATTATACCACCAGCATCTCAATTATACTATAGAGTAGTTCGGCTATTGCTACACTGCTGTCTGGTGAATATGGATGGACATTTATTTATTGTCAGATAGTGACTGATATGTGGAAAGATAACATTCACATTAGCTAAGATTACTAGTTAATCTTGGTGCAGTAGTGTGCATAGGTAGCTAGCCATCTGAGCTAAAATGGGAGAAAGCGAGTATTTCACTCTAATCGATACATCAAAATGAACTGAAAGGCTTGATTTGGGAAAATGAGGTCATGCAGAGCAGTTTGTTCTCAATGACTAAAAGAAGTCAGGATGCTAAGACAACACAGAGGAGCATGCAAAATTAAATATTGTGTTTGTATATGCCATTTTGGGTAATACGGGTGAAGTGGCATTGTTGCTTGGTGGGAAGGAAATTCATGAGCAACTGGGGATGTTCTGTGCAGAGCTTGCATTTTCTCCCTATGTTTACATAGGTTTCCTCCCACATCTTGCCTGAAGTAGGCTGGGATTGGCTACAGCTTCCCCTGTGCGCTGATGAATACACAGCATAGATCATGGATGGATGGATGAATGGACAGATTAATATTGCATTTTTGTTGCTAAAACAGATTTGTCACATTGTCCAACAATATAAAGATCCATGCTACTTTTTGAGTGTGAATAACATTTCAGTCAGTTCCTGTGAATGAATGACCCCAATGCAGACCTCCACATAATCATGACCAGTTATCAGAAGGCTAAAGCAACAGGTTTGGTTGTGCCTTGTGTCTGTTTAAAATTTTTGCTGTTGATGCCAAAAAGTCACATGGAAGCAGTTAAGACTGCGTGTTTTGAACAGTTGTGACGCATCAGCAACTTTCTGCACGGCAGCTTTCATTTCTGACATATGGAACATTCCAAAGGCTCCTGTTTTCCTTCTACAGCCCTCTGCTGGATTCCTTGTGTTGAGGGAAGATGGTTATAATCTGCTGAGCCATTCATCAGCCTCACTCTTTGTAATGACACGGTGTCGTAGTCTTGCTCTGTATTTATACATTAATAAAGTCGTTTTAGTCAGCACGTCTGTTTGGAATGTCTCCAGCGCAGTGGCTGTTTATTTTGTCTTGTCAGCTGTATCGATCGGGATCAGATGCAGAACTGAACACAGCAGCTGGGGATGAGGAAAGAATAAAATACAAGTAGCATTTTCCTTCTCTTGAGGTGACGTCCACATGAAAGCATTATGGCTCCTTATGCTTTTACTGGACCTCTGGCTTAATAAAGTTTTTTCATAATTACTGGTCAAGGTCCCATAAAACATAATTATGGGCTTTAAAATATACGCTTCCATTGTTCAATATAAAAAAAATTCTCAAAAATATTAATTACCCCATTGTTTTCAGTTCAGTCACTGAACTGTTCAATCCTACTAAGGTCACGGGGAGGCTGAAGCCTATCTCTGCCAACTATCTGTGAAGACATAGTACACTTTGAAGAGCTCATTAGTCTATTGCAGGGCTAACACCCACATAACCATTTACCCTTACACTTATTTACCCGTACTCATTTACCCTTACACTAAAAACACCTACTTTTGGAACAGCCAATTAGCCTGATGTGCATGTCTTTGGACAGTGGGAGGAAAACGGAGTACCCGGAGGAAACCAACACAAGCACACAGAGAACATGCAAACTTCAAACTGAAACAATTCTTGCTGTGCCACCCCTGAATGGCGAGCTTAAATACTTGAAATGTGTTTCAAGTCACAAGATGCATTTGAGAACATCTGTTTGTGTACTGACAGATGCTGATAGAGCAGGGTGCAGCTTTAAGGAAGGATGAGGAAATGGCCTATCAGGCTGGATAGTGGGGAGTGGTTTGGGTCAACAGTTTCTCTGGGAAGAGTTGGCTGTGTCAGAGATATCAGGCTTAAAAAGAGATAGCATAGCAAAGCCAAATCCCAAGAGCTGGTCTGTTATCACAGTGCTTTTTGCTCCACTTGGGGTGACGTATTACTCAGGCAGAGTGACTTAAAGTCCTGATGGGTTCACACAGAGCTATTTGGAAAGGAACTAATGTATACGACAATATTGAAGCGTGTGAGAGTCCACATTCTAAAAGAAATGTTCCAGCCAGCAATTGAATGCAAGTTTCATTTTCCTAAGTATGGTCAATCAGACATATTTGAAGTTTATTTTTAGCTTTACTGTGGAGCTCTAAGGGAAAAGCTGCAAACAAAAAGTAATTTATAGATACTGTATGTTTATCAAAATCAATGGACAGTGGACAGAGAAAGCATCACCTCATCCACCATCCCATCCCCCAGCCCCCCCATGGGGATCCCCACCTCATCCCCCACCCCCCCTTAAAAATATGCACATTTTCTTGCTTTGCGGTCTGATATCAAGACACATAAAATATTTCTTTCAACTGTGTTTACTCAATGCAACTTATAACAGCCTAACAACAGTTTGGGCTACAAATCATGATGCACACTTCTGCTCCTGCACTTTTTATTTGCTGATCTAAAAAAAAAAGGTCTTAGAGCAGTGTGTGTGTATCTGCTGCAGGTATTTGACTCAGGGGAAATCAGTCTATGCATTACTAAACCCAACAAAGGGATTTTTCCTTCAGTCTCCTCAGAGCTCCTTCATGCTTTCCTGAAGTTATAAAATGAGCCTGGCCACAAGCTCAGCCATCTGATGGGGCTTTTCTTTATATTTGAACAGCAGGTGATAAGGGAGTGGGAGGATGGGGTGGTGGTGGTTAGCTGTCACTAGTTGATGTGCAGAAGTGCAGAGAAAAATCTTATTCCTTTACTTGCAAAGCAACTGCTTCCACGTAAATGTGCTCTCTAATACTGTTTACACTTGGTCTGATGTGCAAATCCCAGGATTCACATAGTTTTCAAATAGTGTGTGTGTGAGTGTGTGTGTGTGTGTGTGTTTAAGAGAGAGAAAGAGAAAGAGAGAGAGAAACAGAGAGATAGAGAGAGAGAGAGAGCGAGATATAATGCCAGAGGAATGAAATTTAGGTATGTGTGTAATTCGTTGCAGTGGTGGTTGTGTTGCTGATTTCTGGTTCATCTGTCCTTAACTCTGTTCCAATTTCTCTGCCCTGCAGCTCTGATCTGTATGTGACAAGGACATGGCTTTTGTGACCCAGCTGGACATCAAGCTGCCCTGTGGGACGAAATCCACCTGCACCTGCTGGTTTCTGCTTCTTCAAAATATAAGCATGTACAATCTCAAATAAACTCTCCAAGCCAAGTCTCCAGTCTTCACTTCTTCCATACAAATTTTAATCAAATACACATACAATGAGGTCTGAAATAGTACTTGCTTTGCATATCCTTAATGAATCCCTTCTGCACAAAAATGTATGACTAATATAGGGCATACGTAGTGTGCTTGATCCAAGATATATGTCCCCACTGCATTAATCAGCTTCTGCCCTATTTCACATATATGAGCCAGCATAGACCCGCAGTCTGAGCTGGCCCTGACCATTTTTGTGCCTTAGGCAAGATTTTAGCTGGTACATCTCAGCCATTTCCACCACCAATCTTGGCACATACATTCACATGGAAATGACTTCTCTTTAAGATTTTCTTGAAAAAAAAAGAAAAAAAAAATCCACAAATTTAAAACCCAGAATTTTCAGTTCAGTTCAATTACATGTGGAGAGTAGTATGTGTGACTATTAGGTTTTACAACATCTTTATCTTCTTGTTCCGGGGTCGGGTCGTGGGGGCAGCATCCGAAGCTGTGAAGTGAGGTCCAGACTTCACTCTCCCCAGCCTCTCCCTCCAGCTCTTCCAGGGGGATGGCGAGGCGTTCCCAGACCAGCTGAGAGACATAGTCCCTCCAACGTGTTCTGGGTCGACCCCGGGGTCTCTTCCTTGTTGTACATGCCCAAAACACCACACCAGGGAGGCGTTCTGGAACAGAACTTCTTACCTTATCTCTAAGGAAGAGCCCTGCCACCCTGCGAAGGAAGCTCATTTCAGCCACTTGTTTACACAGTCTTGTTCTTTCGGTCACTACCCAAAGCTTGTGACTATAGGTGAGGGTAGGAACGTAAATCGACTGGTAAACTGAGAGCTTAGCCTTCCGGCTCAGCTCCCTCTTCACCACAATGGACCGAAACAAGCTCCGCTTTACAGCAGAGGCTGCACCTGCCCCAAGTGGAAAAGTACAAGTATCACAAGTTACAACATATTAAAAAAAACATTTGTGATGTAAAATCCAGGCAAAAACAGCACCTAAGCACTACACCTTAAGAGTAATTACACCTAGTATTCATGTACATAACATATTTAACGAGCACTTTCCTCACATGATGCATACTGTTTGCTGAACAAATACAATAAGACTAATAAATTAAGTACACGACTTACAGTTGTTCATTACAAAAGGGGATGAAAAAGGAAATTGTTTTTTTGGGGCAAAGAGTGGATGGTTTGTGCAGCACACTAAAAAGATTTCTCAAAATGATGATAAAGGTTATTCTCCAAACACCTGAAGAGAATTTCCAACTTTCGCTAATAAATTTAAGGTGGGAGTAACTGACATTAACTGTTTATTAAATTAACAAACAAGTGCTATTACTCCAAAGTAAGCAACGGTCTTCTCTCTTCTCCAACAGCGACTACTATGCAACAGATAAACTACTCTTATCACATTATCTTTGTTTATTCCCTGTATTACTTTTTTCTCATCTTTTTATTGATTGTTGTGGATACTGATGTTAACCATATTTTTCAATCTTTGCATGAAGCAACAGGGTGATTTAATGGGCTATGTATTTATGTTGCGCTTTTATTGTTATTGTTATTTTTTTCATTTATGTGGGGTTTATTTTTTCACAAAAAAATCAAAATAATATATAAATATTGTAATTTAACAAACAATTCTAAACGATGAAAAATTCTAATAATTATTTTGCCCATATATACAGATGGCACTCTTAGTACCACCTATGTGAAGAGCCAACTCTGCCTACAATTAGCTATTGATAATTCTGAACCACAAGGCAATACCTTGCTTCTCAGTGAGACCAGGCTCTCTTAAACTCTCCACTTTCTGCCAAGATATGATTTGAGAAATTATGCTGCTTTGAAAATAGAGTAAATACTTAGATAGTAGTAGTGGTGTGTGGAAAATGTTTTATTCCCTCCCATTTACATCCACTTCTGAACACCTTTAGTCTGTAGAGCCAGCTGTAGATCCACTTATGTGCCAACTCTTACTGTAAGTCTTGACCTGAAGCCTGTCTTATATTACAGATGTAGCTTAACTTGATGATAGGCACTTCCTTATGAATCTCATATGAAGTGCTTGTTTGGTTTGGCTAATGTACAAATCATTACATTTATCAACAGTAGTCTTGAACCCAGGAGTCTGATATATGCAATGAATGCATCTATTGGAAATTTTCAGAACCCATTTGTGCTAAATGCTGAATTAGTTTGTGACAAAGTACAAGCCAGGTACCACCTGCTTATTAAAAAATTAAGAGCTAGCCTATTATATTATTATAATATAGCCAACTTGCAATTGTAGCATTGCTTTTAGCTTTGATTTTTAAGAGCATATTTCTCGTAAACCTCTAAGAACACTTTACAGTTGATTTGCTGTCAAGAACAAGGAAAACATGTCAGTTGTAGGTAAAGATAACTGAACATTTATTTTAGTTGGCTTAACTGCAAAAATAAATCATCAAAGCATATACCCAAGACCTACGTACTTAATGATCTAGTTACAGTCATAATTTTGGATTTTAAACAACCAACTCCTATAAAGAAATAGCAAATATGAAGAGTTTGAGCTCAAAAACAGATAAGTGCCACTGTTTTAATTATGAGAAAAACAACTTTTCCAGTAGCTTTATTTTAAAACGTTTATTTGTATTTTTTTGTGGAAAGCTACTTAAAAAAATAGTTTTTCTCATAAGTAAAACAATGGCACTTATCTGTTATTAAAATCAAATACTTCATACTTGCTTAGGGCTGGGTGACATGACTACAAACTATATTTAGATTTTTTTTTTACATTTATTACAGTATGTATTTGTATGCACAAATTAGTTCAAACCTATAAATGATATAAAAGAAAAACATATATAGTAAAATAAATTGTGATGTATTTTACTTGTTATGGAACATACCTACAGAAAAATAGCATCAGCAAATTTTAAGACATTAACATACAGCTTGGTGTCTGAACACTGTTTCTTCCCTGATAAAAGTATCGCAGTGGAGAACAGGTTGTGTCTACGTATGTGTGTGTTTGCATTAGGAAACTCTTTACATAACCATTGTTAAGCAAATGCACCACCCTTACTCTTTCTGCCCACAAGATCTTATGTATGGACATATGTCTGTATGTCTGTATATACAGTGTGTATGCATGTATGGATGTATCTGTCTTTGTATGTGAGTGTGTCTGTATGTGTGTATGTTTCTGTAGGTCTGTGTTTTTCATGTTGTGTTATCTGTATTAGTGGTAGTGACTCCTAATACAAATCTCCCAAAAGCCTTCATTCTGATCCAATTCTGATCTGAATTTTGATTCCACACTCTTCACCCAGGAATACACACCCAAACCACAAACACTCATTGTGTGCTATTGTGTGCTAACTTAGCCTGCTGCTTGGTGTGGCAGAGAATAATTTATTGATGTCTCTTTCTGCAGGTGCCTTTAAACTCTGTCTGGCCAAACTCCACTGACAGAACTAAAACATGGAGATCTGGCTTGTACTTCTTGGAGCTTTTCTCCCCATTATTCAGGCTGGTACGTCACTCGTCTCTCTTTAAGTCTCTCTCAATCTTTCTTTGTTCTCTATTTCTCTCTCTCTCTGCTTTATTGACATGGAAATCCTGATAGGTCTGTAATGCCGAAGACTGGGGATATTAAAAAAGGAACCGGGCATACTAGTCTTCCAAAATGAAACTTATTATCGGAAATGAGATGTTAGATCAAACATTAATCTTATCCCTTTCTCTCACTGTCTTTCTCTGTCTGCCTCACACCCACATTGTCATATGCTACTCTGTTCATTTGTGCTCCATTAATATTTGAGCATAAGATCAGGCTTTCACGGCATGTATAAAAACAAAATCCTTTTTATTTGCCAAGATCTAATGTACCCAATTGAACTTTTCCACATTAAGTAATATTACAAACTGGGAGGGAATTGGGCTTAAGTAGGATTATATATCGTGGATTTACACACAACAGGTCATAATATTGAAATGACAGGAAAAGTCAAAGTACTTTTCAAATTATTTATAAGTAAAAAAAAAAAGAAGCATAAATTCCCCTGCAAAGTGTGACATGTTCAGAGAATAGAAACCATGGATAATGGAAAATCTTAGAGTCAGTTAGAGAACATACACAGGGATGTCACTTTAAAATGAAAAAAAGAATTTGTACACAGGACACAAATAGTTTTAAATAGTCACCAGGTCAGCTTGTTTGTGTGGATTGGTAGAAGTCGGTATTCAGTGCTCTTTTTAATATTAAAAGTATGTATTATCAAGGTGTTGATTTTCTATAACAGGTTGTAGTTCTGACTAAAATGTAAATCAATAAATTTCAAACAATTATAATAAATTAAAGGTTTAATATATTATAATATCTATAGTAGGTGCTTATTCAGGGATTTGCATGATGGATACTTGCGGTTATTAATACTGAGATTACCAATTTTACCATGTTTATTTACACATGTTTGGAAGGAAACTTCACAATCACTACTTTGTAACATTTAGAGGTAAAGCTGTAGTTTTCCAACATGGGAAAATCATTAAAACACAGGATGAATTTTTATGTAAAAATAATAATACATTTGTTATTAGTTGGCTGAGGATTAAAAAGAATAAAATGCAAAATGCCATTCTGCTGTCAATGAATCCGAGACACATAATCTCAGAAACATTCCTGTTGTTGATTACTTTCAAATAACAGCATGCCCCAAAGTCTTTTATAGCCTACAGACTAAATGTTTTCCAGCAAAAGCATTCGTTTGCAAGTTCCACTTCTTTAGCCAAGTTTAAAACCAATCCAGTTGTTAAAACAAACCATTACAATAATGGAAACTGTCCAGTAATTCCAGTGAACCAGTCACACTTCTTTATAGAGATTGATTGTTCCCTTTGGTCTTAGTTCACTGAAACATGAATGTTTCGTTCGATTGTCTGCTTAATCAGACTGTTGAAGTTTAATAGTGTTTAGTTAAAAGACACTAAAGAATTACCAGATTGCCATAAAATACCACCTCAGAAATTGCTTTAAGTGAGAAAAGGATGCCCCATTTACCCACGTATTTCCTTTTAGTCCAGTTTTGTTACAATGGACAGTCAAGGTCAAACTCAGCCTTGTCATATTTATAGAGGTATAAACATGTTTTTTTCCTTTCAACCACTTTATTATAATTGTAATTGCAAACAGAAGTCAGTGCTGGAACATTTGTTCATTCACAGTAATTACAACCATGATCATTTTTTTCTATGCCATGCAGAAATGATTATTCATCTACTTTATATGATGGTTGAGAAATTTAATGCATCAGAAGTGCCTTTATTCCTTTTCATGCTTACTTTTATGCACATAAAGCTGGCAAGGGTTTATGTAAGTGACCAAATACATTTTTTAAAGGATATAAAAGCAGGATGAGTCTGTCGGTCCTGCTGTATTCGCTGTGGCACTTGTCCCTGCTTTTAAGATAGATTGCCTTCCTACAGAATATTGGTCCATTAAGAATGACATCACACAGAGTTTAATAGAGATTTAGATGAGTGAACTGCTTTTGAGAAAATTGAGTAAAAACAGCATGGCCAATTTATTTTTTTTCTGTGGTATACACTTAAGGCATTTGAGTCTGAGATCAAACCACACATTTAAGGCGACATAATTTCATTCCTTTTTATTAATATCTACACTTAGATGATGTTGAACAACTAGGACCATGCCATGTTTTGTGAAAAAATACATATTTTGGAAATGTTAGAAAATATTTAAATATTGATTTGTAAATTTACAATTTAAACTAAATTTACAACACAATTTTAAAATTTACCCAAGATCAGATGCACTCATCACTCTTTTGCCGAACCTCTTAATCCTGTTAGGGTCTGGTACAAACAGCTTGCCAGACAATTGCAGGGTCAAGATCTAATTCATCTTTTTTGGATCTTACCATGAAAATGACAAAAGGGCCAAAGTGTGAAAGAAGAAAAGATATCTTCATAATTCAAAACATACAAGTTCATTGGTCAACCACAGTGTAGTCTCCTGACTTGGGCTTATATTACTGCTTCTGCAATGGGCTTACCAATTTTTTATAATAATAATGTACTGTAACTCCTGGTGGTAGCAGCAGAACGAATTCAAAAATCTAGAGAAGCATTCTTTCTGTTAATTTACAGAGAGGTGCATCCAATCTAATTGGAATTCATGTGAATAGGTATGTTTGCAGAATACTTTGCAATTTACTGGTGTCAAGATAAAACTGAAGTTAAAGAAGTAACAGTTGAAATAATCAATGTTGCTCTGTTGTTTTTTTTTTTTTTAGAAGATTTTTATCTATTGTCTTACCTACACAGAGGTAATTACATTATTAAAATTAAAATATAGTGAATATATACTCAAAAAGTTCAGAGAGGATCTTTATAATCCTTTCTGATTGATCAGTCATTCATTCATTCCTTCATTTATTTTCTAAGATGCTTAATCCTAATTAGGGACGCCCATTTTAGCTGACTCTGATGCAGCGTGCGGTACACCCAGGACTGCTCGCAAGCCATTGCAAGGCCAACACACATATAATCATTCACACTCACAGCTAGGGCGATTTGGAAGAGCCAATTAGCCACCGTTCATGTTTTTGGACTGCGGGAGGAAAAGGAAGTACCCGGAGGAAACCCACACAAGCACAAGCAAATTACACAGTGAAATGCCCAAGCCCAAAAATCATAGTCGTGATTTTTTTGCCATGAGGCAGACATGCTAACCACTGTGCCACCATGCTGCCCCTGATTGATGATTTTTTGTTATTTTTTCTTTTTGTTGGAAAGCAAAATTATCGAGGCAGGCAAACATTCATTCTGATCCCCATTGTGAGTATAAATACAATGATTAAATGAAGAGAAATGTTAGTGGGTTTGCAAGACTTTATTTTCCTGGTTGGCTGCTGGTTTTCAGAGCGAGTTTTATCTCAGTGATGTTACACCATCTGGGAAATTATCAACGCCAGCATACAGTCATTATTTTTGCAATAAATATTATCAAACCCCACCAATTGACAAATTAACTTGGTAAAGCAAGGAATTCACAATGTCTAAGAAAATTAACTGAAAACTGGTTTCTTACCTAAATCAGAAAACCCACCTGGGTTTACTTCTACCCTGGAGGAACCCACTGTTGATTGATATTATTCTACCTTTCTACAGTGTAATAATGTTTTGGACACCATATCTATCCATACAGTGTTACCAGGACAGATTCCTGAGATTTGTGCGATCGGTGCAACTTTCACCGGGGGCCAGCTTTCAGTGTTTATTTCTCTGAGATAAAGACATGTCTTGACAAGCTGTTGATTATTTCTCATGGATAATGAGACCTTTTGACTTTAGCCCTAAGATTTAGAAAATTTTTAATTCCAGTCTATCTAAGAATATTTGAGATAATCAGCTGAAATTTGGTGCACGAATTCCTTGGACTTTATGAGTCTTAAAAATGCAAAAGAATTTGGCTCGGTTTTCTCAGTCACATATTTTTGGCCACGAATGTATTATCAACCAAATATTACATGATCTGCCTTAAAGATCCCTAGTTCTGTTTGTAGCACTACCTTTAGTTCAAGGGTTTTTTTTGTTTTGTTTTTTTACAGTAACCACACTATTGAGCCTAGTTGGCTGTCAATTAAAGACATAATAAATGTTCATTGTTTGCTGTGCTTTACAGTTTTTATTGCTAAAGATAACAAGGCCAAAGAATGCCAGATATATGTGTGCCTTGTTGGGTATTTCTATATGCAGATTGAGAATAGCCTTTCATGGGAATTATTTTATTTATTTGGCTTGGTTAAGAACTTGTGTTTTTCTTAGGTTAAAAAGGCAGAAATAATAAACAAGAAAAGCACAGTTGTTTACAGAAGTTAGTTTTATCTAGATTATTTTAGCATTCATAGTGCAGGTCATGTCCACATGTTCACAAGACAAGAAGGTGAAACTGTGTATATTATTTTTGCTTAGACATCATGAGATCAGTTAAGGAAATAGTGATATGCATGAATATGCACACAGTGTGTTCATTTCGTTTTGTATACAGTGCCTACAATGATTCAATGAGCCAGATTTTAGAAGGCTTTAGACAAAGGTCAAACTTTCAAATACTGATTCAAGAAGGTAAATAATAATGCTACTGGCAACTTCAAATATTGCACATATTGTATAAATCAAATGTTAAAAATCCAGCTTAAATATTTAAATTGCAGATTGTGACAATACAAAATATGGAAAAGTTCTGTAAGTGTGATTACTTATGCAGAAGTAATGTACATTATGCACTTTGCAATAAATTGTAGTTTGTGAGCCTGGTTACTGAAGTCCTATGTTTTTCTTCTTCCCAGCTTGTCCACATCAGATGCCCGGGTTGCAGACCTGGACTCCTGGCTATAGTGAAACTCACAGTGTTACCATCGGCTATGGTGAAAAACTTCTT
Source organism: Neosilurus hyrtlii (assembly GCA_028564935.1). NCBI lineage: Eukaryota > Metazoa > Chordata > Actinopteri > Siluriformes > Plotosidae > Neosilurus > Neosilurus hyrtlii. Next base: position 9,494,329 of record JAOUQZ010000004.1, read on the forward strand.
CTTACTTCCTCTGCCACCGTAAAATCCATTGAGATCTCCAATGGAGGTACTTTTCTATTCTACTACATTATTTCTAGCATCTTAAAATCAATCACATGGGATTTTAAGTGTTTTTATCCAAAAGGCTCATGTGCTTAATTTGAAGGAGAAATCAATTTACATGTATCCTGCAAGTAAAAAGCATGTTTAGGTTAATGCTGCAGCTCCATGGCCTGAAATGGAAAGATCATTAATGTTTTGGGTTTGAGATCAAGTCATGGAAGAGTCCTGTGTTCTCTATAGGAAAGCTTGTGATTGCTGACACTAACCAGCCCATCATACTTCGTACCAAATACATCTTCATTGGGAACAATGGTGAGCTGCATATTGGCAGTCCTGAGTGTCCATATAAAGGAAACCTTACTATCTCTCTGTACGGCAGGTAATGCTATCTTCATAAGACCATTCACTATAATATGCAGATATTTGTACTTATAAAATAGTTTTGGCTGCTTTATTGTTATCACTGGAAATGGAAAGTCTGTTTGTCAGTCTGCCCGTGATCAAAATCCTGACTATACCAATTTTCACTAAACTTGGTGGGGGCACATTTCATTTTTCAATGTTTGGGTGAAACGTCAAGGTTGGAGCAAGGTCACAAATTTTGTAGACAGACTTTTTTTTAAGAACACCATCCCCAGACTGAAGGTGGCAGTATCTTGCTCTGGGGATGTTTTTTTTTATTGGCACGGATTGGGCAACTGATCAGGAATGACGGAATGATGAATTGTCCACATGGTGTTTATGTTTAACACAGATATTTCTGGAATAAAGTATTACGGTTGTTTACAATACAGTATTCATTCGTGCCCACCTTCACTTATTGCCCATTTCAGCAGGTAAACATATCACATCATTCAGTCAGAAAACAATTCCATTTGATGCACTGCAGTTTTTCAGCTGCTATTTTTATTCAGTCCATCAAAGGAATTGACTATCTATTATAGGACCAGAAGGTTGTGGTGTTGTCCTACTCGAATAATTGCCTATGTTGTATTATTTGCCATGTTTATAACAGATCTGATGACACCAGTGATGAACACAGTTATTTTGGGAGAAAATATATTGGTGTAGGAACAGGAGGGACACTAGAGATTCACGCTGAGAAAAAGCTGTCCTGGACGTTCCTTAATAAAACATTAAATCCTGAAGAAGAAAATGAAAATGACTATGATTTCGAGAGAAGCTGGGGCAGCCGAGGCATCATTGTCCATGTCATCGAACCCACATCAGGAAAGGTGCTAAAAACTGAGAGGTCTGTGTTCTTGCTTTGGTTCATGAATTAGGCTGAGCAAGTATGATGTGTTATATTTGCAGCAGTTGCTTAAAAATAATAATAAAATAATTGAAATTATTAAAATAATAAGAATAATGATAATTAAAAATGCTTTCTTCATATACATGCATCTTTCTTGTCAACTCTTGACACCTCTCCGTCTGTCTCTTTCCATTATGAATAAGGCACTCTCCCTCTCTGTCTCTTCCTTAAGTATAACTGTCTATTTGTTCATCTTAATATAACTCCAACCATCTGACTGTTTATCTGTCTATGTCTTTGTCACTGAATCATGAAAAACTCATTTCATTTCTATAGCCATCCTTCTTCTGTGTCTCGCTCTTTTGACTTTACCTCTTCTATGATCTTTTAGAAATCATTGTCTGTCCATATAATTGATTGCGGTTTATTACATAAAAAAATGATTTATCGACTTGCTGGCATCAAACCAGGAAACACATACCTTAGACCAATTGTCTAAACACAAGTTTCTTTCCAGCCCTGCGTGATTGGCCAGTGATGACTTTCTTATCAGAGCAGAATAACCCGGCCTTTGGCTGTACTTTGTCTTCAAAACAGCAACTTACTCCAACTCATGTGGAATGTTTGTTTGGCTTCTAGAATCTTCCATGGCAATGATATTTCTCCCTGACCTACTTTGCAGGTTTGACACATACCGGAGTAAGAATGAAAGCAGAAACCTGGCCCAGTACGTGGAGGCAGTGGAGGACGGTCAGATCTTGGCCATGATGGTGAATGATGAGGGCTCAAACAACCTCGAAGACTCAGCTAGGAAAGCTCTAGCCAAGCTGGGCAGCCATCATTTTCATCGTCTTGGCTTCAGGTACAAGTTTAGGAGTCCCATTAATTCCAAGAAAGGAATATGGTCCAAAATTTCCCCTGAAAATTATATGGTTGCTAAAAATGTAATTTACTGCATGTGCCACTTCATTGCCAGTGTCTATGGTGAAAAATGTCTAAGTATTCTTATTGTTAAAATGTTGGCATGAAAGACCATGTAAAGTCAAATTTACTAAGCCAGGGCAAAACAGTGTTTAGGTGCAATCCTAAAATAGTGCAGATGGGTGTGGCTAGTTTTGTGGCGGATCAATAAATAATGCGATGTTTTCTAAACAACAAACCAGCAAGTTCATTTTAATATGACATGCCCAATCTATTAAAAGCTGTGCAATTACCACAGGGTTGCAAACAAGCAGATGATATTGATATCAAGGTGCAGGTAATTTACTAACGGGACAGATGCAGCTTTTTGGTTGTAATGAGGAAAGCATATAAACATATTTATAGGTTATAGACACTTCCTTGTGAAACACCATGGTGAAGCAAGAGATATTCACAGAGAAATTCAAATATCCAGCAGCTCATACTTAAAAAACCAATCCTTCATTCGTGAAATTCTTTTTGAACAGATAAATATATATAAAGGACTAATTAAATAGCATTAAAAAGTGTTAAAATACAATAAAAATATATAAAAAGTGTCTGCTCCTGCTGCACTTCTGCACCCCAAGAGGTTGTGGAGAGGGTGACTGCCACTACACAACATGCCACAAATGAGATGACATAAAAAATAGTAAAAAAAATAGGACTTTCTTTTTTTCAGCTGTAAATATAGCAGCAATCAGCAGTAAATTGTGTGTCCCAAACCATAGAAAATAAGTTTGCATGCTTGATTTCAGTATTCTCCTCCACATATTAAGAACTTTTAGAAGGGAACTCCCAGAAAGTGTCCTTGAGCATGGCAACCCCCAACTGCTTTCTGGGCGTCCCAGTGTGTGTCAGCCCACTGCTCAAAGTGTGTGTGTGCTGACTGCTTAAGTGTGTGTGTGTGTGTGTGTGTGTGTGTGTGTGTGTGTGTGTGTGTGTGTGTGTGTGTGTGTGCTCACTTAAACAAAAAAAAACAAACAAAACATATGCATCTTAGTAAATACAAACAGTACTTTTTAAACCTGCAACCTGTTAGTAAATCTGGCATGTCATTTAAAAATATTCTCATATTGTTTAAGTGAAAAGACAAAATTAACATAATATAATATAATTAATACATAATGTGATATTCAGTAGTCATCATATACATCCTATATGCTCAGTGCTGTAAGATTTAGTTGATTAATTTGTGATGTGATTTAAATGAAATGAAAGTATTTAAATGTGGGTAGATAGTTAAAGCAGTAGGTAGTTAAATGTGAGTGCAGTGAGCTAATTACTCCAAAAATGGTATCTCTTGTCCTTTTTCACGCTGTGCCACTGTTATTCAATCCTACAGTATGTTAATTAGCATAACATGCCACAACTAGCAGCAGCTATCACAGTAATGGCATGCCATTGAAAGCATCCACAAAACAAACACTCTTAATGTTTGACTTTGTGAAGACTAATGGTGTTTTGAGAACAAGTTTCTGGCTGTGCTGAAATTCACAAGCATCTGTATGTTTTGTAATGTAAAAGTGCAGTATCTGTCTCTTGTTGTGGTAATAGCAGTGATTATCATCGCTATAGTGAGGCAGATAGAATATTGGCAAAATTGTCTCCTCACCACAGACTGTTAGGCTGTCATCAGGGATAAAAACATCTGACTTCCCAACTGACCAGAACTTGTGATATTTGTGCCACCCGTAAGTCCAAGCTGGCTTGGTATTGCGAGTCAGTTGTTGCATTAAAAACTGGGTTCTCTGAAGCACCCGGGGCTCTTTGTCTTTGTTGGACTTATACGAGGTTAGTGACTTGTTCACGGTGTACACTGCCTCTCACCTGAAGTCAGCTGAGATTTGGCTCCAGCGACCCTGATGGAAAAGTGGTATAGATATGGATGGATATCCTGGACCTCACAGAAATGCAAAGTGTGAGATAGTAAAACCTTTTTATTAATTTATTAATTTATCATATCAAGTGCTGATTTTATTCTTATGGAGGAAAGAGAGACTAGCTATATATGAAGCTTGTGGTTGTAAATATTAAGCTCAGCAGCACAGAGTGGGAATTTTAAAAGATCCCAGAGCATGGTGAATTACAGCAGGGCTGCAGGCTGAAATACTGAACTAACCTCCAAGAAAGCTTTTGCTGTGTGTCCCTATTACTTACATTACTTACCTTGGCATAAATACATACCCCACCCTCCAGACATGTTCAATTGTAGTTGGGACATGTAGTTATTTATTCACCTTCCACATGGCTTTTGCTCACATTTTGAAGAATCATTACCTGAAGATTTTACAGGACATAATTGGGATAATTTAGGGTATGTTTTATTCTGTTCCTCTTCTAGAGATTAACCAAATTATAACTAGTTTTATTTAATGAAATAAAATGTTACCACCATCAAGACACTTAATGGGTCATTTGTAAATTAAAATTATTCACAGGTGGCTATTAACAATAACTTATTTTAGAAGCAAGGAAGGCTTGCCAACTGCTTTAGCTTCTTCTTCATTTACGTTTCTGTAAAAATGGACAATGTTAGCATTTGGCCAGACCCAGTGCCCTTAATTGGATGCTCCTCTATCAAGAACCACATTGCCTGTATCTGTCTATGATCTGCAAACTTCCCGATTTCTCTACTAATTACAAATGCCACGATTAAGCTAAGACAGTCCACATCCAAGTCTCATAGCAGCTGCCTCTCAGTTCTCAATAAATTTTATGCAGTTCACTGTGTAAATCCCAGGCCTAGTCAGAGCCTGGATTTAATAAATGGGAGCAGATGGTTTTCGCTCCAATCGAGGACCTCCTCTGCACCACTGAGGAATCACAAGACAAAATTTAAACCTGTTGTGGGTTTCTGTCTTATTCTTGTAATCCCATCCAGTAATGATGTAATGAAGGAGGTGTGGCCTCTGAGTCAAACCATCCCAGAAAAGGATGTGTGGCCTCCTAATCACCCCCTCCCCCCCAAAAAATGTTTGCATAATATTATAATACATTATACTGTACTGAATTATTTGTTGCTTTAAATAAAGCCTTGTAAAATTAAATCATAGATCAGTATCAGGTCTTCTCAATGGTAGAAGATTCATTATCTCACAAGAATTAATGTTCTCTTACTCTTAGAATGAACAGGAGCAGCTAATTTTTACCAATACAGTCTCATAGGTCATACTCCCTCGTTGCTCTACCTAGTGCGTGAAGTTCTTCCAAATATTTCCACCCACAGTTAAATATTTACACCTAAAAAAAAAATCAAGGAGAAGGGAATAAGAAATAATGGATGGATGGCTTCAATCTTTCTATAAGCCACACACTTGGACACACACCATACTAAGATATCTTAAAGATTGGCAGTGTGCCGGAGACCATTTTATGCAATGTAGATGCAATAATCCTGTCGTAGCCAATGAAATATTACTCTTACTCTTACAGCAGTATCACTCCAAGAAACCAATTTCCATATTCTACTGGGGCACTGATGACTTTTCCGCAAGAATGGATGGAAGGAATAGAAATAGCAAGAATGCAAGATCATTAGCAAGCAACAATTATATATAGGCAACAATTATATCAATATATATATATAAAATCAATGAGAAAAACGACAAGGGTTGATGTGATGCTGCATGGGCAGATTTGCAGTTGGCTGATTGTTAACTTTAAATGGACATGGTGTTATCCAAAAACAATCAACTTCAGTGTGGTAACAGTAACGTGGCTGTATGGTTTCTGTACAATATTTGCTATTCCTTACTTATGTTCTGTTTTCTCATAATACAGAATATATATAATACTTTGTGACACTAGACACACAACACAATATTTGAACATTGTATTCATTTTTTTTCTTCTTTGATTTTTTTACAAAAAGAAAAAGAAATATATATATTTAATACATATATTGAAACAGGTCTGAAGCCATGACAGCTTGGGGAACATATTCATTAGGCATCATCATCATCACACTGTCACAGTTCTCATATTGTACAGCCATGATTATTTTTGAATAGTCTGATAGCAAACCAGTGCTTAAATCATACAGTCTAAGCACGTCTTTGTGTGTAACTGTCTATCAGTCTCATCAGAAACTTATGTATAACTCTCTGACTACAATTCTAGCCATGCCTGTCTCTCTTTCTGTTTCACTGTATTCATGTTCTTTGACCTTAGTATCTTAATGTTCTGTATAAATGTTTGCTCATCTGCTATTTTCTCTTGCCCCTGTCTTATGTTATCGGTCACTGTGTCTCCAGGCACCCATGGACTTTTATTACAGTGAAAGGGAATACATCAACAGTGGTGGAGGATCATGCCATTTATCAAGGTGAAGCTCTTCATGAATTGACTCAGTAGAAAATCAATTCTGTTGACATTTGCTGAGGTAACTTTGGTAACACTGACATTAATTCTGGCGTGTATGATCCTAAAATATAGGAACCAAGGCATCATCAGTTGCTAAGAGCTCCCGTACTTTCATCTCGAGTGATGGAGAAGAGTTTCTCGTCACTACCATCAGTCAGTGGGTTCAAGGTGAGAATAATCCACATGAATCCCTTTTAACATTTTATCACCTGTATCCCATACCCTTCCTTTTTTATTAGGGTTACACTTAACTTCAAAGCTAATGGACAAGACACATTCAAGCCATGAAAGAGAAGTGAATCATTGTTGAATTTGAACACGCTTAAACCCAATAACCACTAATTTACTCATAGCTGACTCTACCTTATTGCACGACAGCTATAATTCTGGAATTAGAAAGCCCAGTGTACTTCCTCTGAGCTAATGTGAAGATTGTCATTACCATCCTTTCGAAGTGCCACTCATGTAACTTCACAGAGAAGCCAAACATGATTGAAAAAGGTGTTACATGCCCTGTTTTGCTTACATTAACTAATAGAGGCTTATTATACATTCCAATAAAGGCTGTCTTTTCCACCTAGAGAGCAGGTCCAATTATTATCATTTTGACACCTGGCCAGTGTTGACCAGAATCATTTGATTTGAATTTGCGATGTTTTAACAATAGATAAAAATAAACATTTGCACCCAATCATAGGATTGGAAATCAGTTTCAAACAAAATTGGAATAAATGCCAATCAAAAAATTAAATGAATTAAGCAAATAATTATAAAAATAGCTGTTATATAGGTTCAGATATAATGTGCACACAGAACCTTAAAACTGGTGGACCATGGAATATATAGGGACCCAGTAAAATATTTCATTGCACTGCACCAAGTACTCAAAAAAAGTGTAGCAGTGGTGATAAAGGTATGAAAAAAAAAAAAATACTTCAGTGACTACAGTTTCTTTCTTTCTTTTTTTTTAACTACACCAGTAGCTTTGATCCTCTGTTGCATCTTATTTGAATCATGTATATGGCATAGGATATATGAACTCCATGTAAATTTTTTAGCTGAAGGCAGCTTCACCAAGGAAAGCTGGAGACAAATTGGACTTTTGATTGATTTTATTTAGGTTACATTCTCTGATCTGATGAGCAAACGTGACTTGCTTTAAAAATCAAACCATGAAAACTGAATGGTTAAATAAAGGAAGGTTTATACTCCTGACTTCAAATTAAAAACAGCTCTGAGTTTATGGTGCAATGCAAAAGTAGTAGCTTGATATTCCATTATGAAACATAATATAACCACTTCATAAATTAAGATTTTATTTATTGCATTTAATAAATTATTAGAAGTGGCACAGTGGCGTAGGGGTTATCACTTCCACTTCACAGAAAGAAGGTACTGGGTTTGAGCCCTATGTCCAGCAAGAGCGTTTCTGTGTTAAATTTGCATGCTTTCCTCAGTGGCCCAGCGATTGCATGCTTTAGTGTTTCATGCTTAGTTTCATAATTATAATCACCCTGAAGAAATCTCCAAACTGTATGTACAGCAGATCAAGCATTTTTTTGCTCCTTTCTTTGAAATATTTTAACAAATGTGCAAAGCAAGGTTGTTTTTTCTTAACATTTAAGTTTTATGTCCAAAGGGTAACAATAAATGCAAGGCTATCTTCCAAAATTTTTAAGGATAAATACACACAGGAAGTGATTTGCAGTGACGTGGTGGTAATTGTCCATGTAAAATCAATAAGAGTTATGAGTGAATTGCTTCCTGTGTGTATATACCCCTTTAGGTTCTTAATTGAAAACATGCTTTGCCTGGCCTGTGTATATTGCCATGGGAACTATATGAGTCAGTGTAGCAAGATTCTAAAAACACTTTCCTTTGGTGGAAAAAATTGTGTTGTAATATAGTATTGTAATCTCCATTTTAACAAACCAATTACTAGATTATTCAACTATAGATGACAGTCTCTCACAGAGTTTTCTTCTGTAAAGATGACTTGTTCTAGCCTGTCATTCACTAAGTGGTCATCAGCTTGTCATAGTTTATGCCATCTCTTAACAGACAGCTGTGGAAGATGAACTTTACCCAATAATTTGGATCGTAAAGCAATCTTTGATGATCTTCAAAAAATTAACAGATTGCTAACTTTCCATACTCTACCTATTATTTGCATGTTGTGCCAGAGAAATGTAAGCTGATCATATTGCTTACATAATGCATATTCTTTAAGCTCCTAAAATTTTTTTTGGGTTTTATTAGTCCTTTTTTGCCAACACTGTACAGGAAACTCCATTATATAAACTTAGAATAACTTCTGAAGTACCAGTGTATCTGAGCGTAGTTTGTTGATGAAAGACTCAAGCAAAACTTTGGAGTTAAGTTCATGACAAAACTGTGTATTTGGTAAGCCAGCAACACTGTGACACATTGAGTAGTTTTGCCACTTCATAGCTTCAGGGTTGGTGGTTTGATCATGACTCAATGTCTGTGTGAAGTTTCAAGCCTAAAACTATGCAGCTGTATGTGAATATGTTCACATTCTTAAAAACATTCATGAAGCATTTTCCAAATCAGTGGTTACAGTTCAGCCCATCAGAGCACAACCTTGTTAAAATAATAATATCAATAATAATCAGGCTATCATTAGTAGATTACAGGTTAGATTCTCAAATGATGCCTCAGCTGTAGAAGCCAAATGGAACAAATTTTGCTGTGCTGTCTGGGTGGGAATACTATGTGTCCTTGTCAGTCTTAGCAACACTAGCCAGTAGTGGATATCTGTCAGCTTAAATTTGGAAGATGGCAGTGTGTTATGCTGCCTTATGATGCAGCACAAGCAGTAGTTTAAAAAGGTGCATTTGTCAGGGCTCCCGAGTGGCGCAACAAGGTACGCGACTATCAACCCTGAGATTGCAAGTTCGAATCTGGGTTGATGCCATAGCCATCCATGACCGGGAGTCCATGGGAGCTAATTGGCTGAGCTCTCATGGGAGGGAGGGATGGCATACACTCACTTCCCTATCACTCACAGCGATCACCAGTCAATCATGTGTGTCTGTGAGCTCATTCGTACTAGGGGGAGGATAGTGCTTTCCCTCCGAGTGTGTTAGGCAGCCCCCAAATACGCATGCGCATCAGTTGGAAAAGAGGCGGGCGGCAGCATCGCATGTCACGGAGGGGGCGTGTGCTTGCTAACGCCCCTCCGTGGTCGGTGGTGGTCGTGTGATAGGGAAGGCAAAAAGTTGGGTGGGAATTGAAAATGACTAAATTAGAGAGAAAAATGGGGAAAAATCCCCAAAAAAGGTGCATTTGTCAGGCTTCACATGTCTTCAAAGAAGCATTGTTTGTCTAAATTAAATTAAATTGCAACTTTGCACTAAAGTCAATTTATGTGCATTGCTCTATAAAAGGCAAGGTGATGAGTAGAATCTTGTTTAGGTTAAAAAAAATCAATATTTAAGTGTGTGTTGTACATGTGCAATAATGTTGTAATTAAGGATAATTTAGTGTGTAATCACTGTTCTGTGTAGGCAGATTCATTATGCAGTTAATGCAGCTTGGAAACATCAGTAAGCAAATGCATTACTGATGCTTCAGTGAGCAAGAATGTCTCATCTGGTGAATACGTTTGTTCTCGATTTCTCTTGTCCTTGTTTCCTTTTCTTGCATCCTTTTTCTATTTCCTTAAAGAAAAATATAAGAATGGTTAAAGGAAAGCTGGGAATGAAAATGTGGAGGTACAGCTTAAGAAATCAGAAGCTTCCTGTAGGTCAGATGCGGCTCAGATAATCATCCCTCCCCCCATAATAAAAAAAAGAAGAAAAACTTTTGCAGATCTCATTGTATGCTCTGTATTGTTTTAGTATTTGATTCTGCCAAAAGCACATAACCATAATTAGGAGTTTCCCTCACCATGAAAAAGAGACTATGTCCTTGATCTAGAGGAGTACAGAAGCTCACTTTCTGATCGTCTATTTTTGATGTGAGCACTTGACTTTGCCGTGTGCATGTAGACTGAAACATACACAAGATGTGCTTTAATTATCTACACAAAAATGCAGGCAGAAGTGGTAAACTAGTTGTAAGAAAAAAGTGTAATATCTTGTCCTTTCAGCCAGTTCAGGAGCTTATCTATGTCTAGGTATAGGCTTTACTCTAACTGAGTGTTTGTGCGCATGTGTTTTGGGTTTGTAGAAGCTGAGTGGACGGAGTGGTTTAATCATGACAATGAGAAAGGCTCAGGAGATTGGGAGAAGCTTTCAGACCATAGGAAGGCTTTTCCAGAAAGTCTGTGCAGCAGTCCACTAGATATTGAGGTAGATAAACACAATCACACATACACACACACACACACACACACACACACACACACACACACACACACACACACACACACACACACACACA
>JAOUQZ010000004.1:9528868-9540303 GCA_028564935.1 Neosilurus hyrtlii
ACACACACACACACACACACACACACACACACACACACACACACACACACACACACACACACACACACACACTTTTGGTGTTTGTTGTTCATTACGCATCTGCCTCAGTGTCAAGATGTGGGTACGTGATATAGATTTACACCACCAAGGATTTATGTGTCTGTGGGTGATATGGAGGTGACAGCTCCAGCTTTGCATTATGCCCGAGAGTGTTGTATTATTGTGTTTTTCTCTTTTGTCTCATTTTAAAAACATGGTAGTTGTAATGAGAGTCATTAGACGTTGTGAAGCGAGCCCGAAGCAACTCATTTTACACACTGTGGTTTCAAGAAGGCAGAGAGAGCAGGAGCATCTGTCTCTCTGATGCATTGTGTTTGTCCTACACACACATAAATTATATACAAATACCACTGTAGCTAATATAGCAAAAGAGAGACTATGTGTGTTTGTGTTTGTGTGTGTGTGTGTGTGTGTGTGTGTGTGTGTGTGTGTGTGTGTGTTTAGTATGGGATATATGCTGTGTTTAATTCTGAGAGTAAGTATGCACTAATTTATATATTAATGCTGTCCATATTGTGAGTTGATCATAACTTTTTTTGAGTGATTTTTCTGGCCACTGCAATGTGAGTATGTGGGTACATAGAGTATCAGGGTATCAGGGTAACCCAATAAAGCCTCCCACATTTCAAAGGTAAATAATCATTAAAGATAATCAAATTATTATTTGCACACATGAAACCTTATTTAACACAGTTTTTTTATGGATGGAAGTTGAGGTCTTCATGTAAGATTTTCCTTGCAGTTTCCCAGGAAAGCCCTACAGCTAAAGCATGCTTTCGTGCAGAATGTTTTGGAGACTGCACAATAGATCACCTCAATGCTTCAATATTCTCAGGCGTATGAGCACTCCTAGACCCACCTGGTGATTTTCTTTTTAAAGCTGAGCCTGTTGCTCCGAAATTCTCAGCCCACTGTTTTCCGACCTGAAACATTTTGGTTTCGTGGAATACTAAAATATTTTCAAAAATGCCTTTGTATGGCGATCACGGAGTGGTTATTTGTGAGTAATGCTTCAACAATGTATGTACGGTATGCTCCCAACCACTCTATGTTGGCGATTTAGGACAGCTGGGGTTGGGCTACCAACCGACCTTAGCATTGCCTTTCCTGCCTCACTAAGTTTTATGTGCGCAAATAATAATTTGATTACATCTGCCTTTTTTTTTTTCTGGTCACCTGTTTTAAGAACAAAACCACATGCACACACTTATGTACCCCCTGTATATGTTATGGATTTGAAAAGTCTAAAAAGATAGGCTTTGCAGTGTGTGTGAGTCTGTGTATGGGAGAGTAAAAGACAGAAATCGAGTGAGAAAGAGAGACTGTGTGTGTACTCACGCCTGGGTGAAAGGTTCTAGATACACCAGACGATGGCTAAGCAGTAGCATTTGTTATGGAGCATCCTGTGTCTATAAGGTCAAGTTCAAACACCCACACCCACATGCTAATGCACCTGCGGTAACCAACTGAGCCTTGGCTAATTTGGCAGTAATCTAGCCAGAGCTGTGAAACCAAAGGTTGTTTAGGGAAGCCAAACAATTATTGCTCACTGTTTCACATGCTGAACACATTCCACCTGCCATTCCCGAGGTCAACATGGTGTGAGCACTGTTGCTAGGAAACTGGGAAATATAGACGCTATGCATGAGTTAGCTACTAGCTGAGGCTAATGATCTAAGTAGTATGAAGCCATACTGAGTAATGTCAAAACTATCACAACCAGTGGTGGAAAAACTACTAAAAAAATTATACTCAGTGAAAGAATACATAATTATCCTGTCAGAAATCATGTCACTCAAATAAAAGTATCTGAACACATATCCAGTCATTGTGAATGTGAAAATTATATGTTAGGGAATATTCATATAACGGTATCTAGACTTTAGGGGCAGCTCAGGAACGTAGTGGTTAGTCCTGTGTTTGAGCACAGTGCCCAGAGAGAGGTCATTTCTGTGGGATATCTGCTTGTTCTCCATCTGCTTGTGTGTGGCTGGGTTCCTGCAATGGTCTGTTAATCTTTAGCTGTTAAGGGTGTATCCTGATTTTGTCTGGAATCGGCTGGGATGGGCCCAAGCCTTCCCCTAAACCTACTAAAGGATGAAATAGTTCAGAAAATGACATGACATCTACATTTTATCTTTTGATTCGAGCATTATCCACTTGAATTATGTCTTTCAATCCCCAGAAGCAGACCAATCAGATCATGCCGGTCCTGTGTAGTATATACTAATTATAGTTGTATTTGTGAAACTTTAATCAACGTTTTTCATCATTGTTCTCATCTGTAGTTGGAACAGGTTTGGGTCTCTCAGTTTCAGTGAAGGGAAAAAAAATGCTACAGAATACAAAGACATCATGTACATTTTGTGCTTCCATCTTTGGGGAAACTGGTTCAGGAAGATCATCATAAGGGTATGATGGTCAGGTGTCCACAAACTGTTGGCTATATAGTGGATTTGTTTACTCTAGCATATTGAAACAGTTTTACTGAGGTAAAATGCTCTACCTCAGGCCCTGTTCACGCACACACATTTAATGATAATGCAAACTTAATTGTGTAGGCTGAGAAGGTCACACCAAATGTCAGATTTGTTTAGTTTATTGTTGAAAGATAACTTTTATTGGCAGGTTAATAGAAATAATGCTAAACTCAGCTCAAAATGAATATGATATGTACAATACAAATTTTTTTTTTTCATTGATTAACATTATATGGATGCTGCATGATCGAGCTATCTATCCATCTATACCTCTGTACATTTTTAATTCACTTATCTCTCTATATAAGGACACACTACGCACATAATGAAGCAATTCTATATTCTCACTGTCTTCCTACTTTCTGCCAAGCCATGACATTCTCTCCACATCTCTTAGTCTCTTCTTATACCTCCTAATCATTCCTGCCCTCTGCCTCTCACTCCAATTTGAAGCCAAGAAATGTCCATGAGCTACATGTCATTATTTCAATACTTCACTTTTATCATTGGCTCATGTTTCTTGTTCCCCCACACTTTAATTCTCACACACCCACAAACACACACCATATAGCAGAGTTCTGCTGTCATGTTGCATCACTCTGTTTGAAGACTCTGTTTTGTCAGAAAGTGTCATGCATGCATAGAAATAGAGCGCGAGACAGATTTTAAGTTTTAATGGTTATGAGGTGTCGCCCACGTCTCTTACTGGTGGATGGTGGGAAGACAGGGGACAGCAAGCATCACTGGATGATTGATTATGCTATATAACTGCAGAGCAAACGGATGTACGCGTGGATGTCATTGTGTGTGTCTCGATCAGCAGTGTGCATCTCTGTAGCTCACAGTGTGTGTGCAAAGGTTCTTTTCAAACTATTGTGGCAATCACACTTGGCAGTTACATCTATGTCAACTCTTATTTTAGAGTAGTGAGAAACTGTTTCTGCTAATGAGAACACTGGCGATGATCACACTATACATTTGCTGTGGTAATTATATCTATAGTGGGAGGAATTCAATGTGCATCATCCTGCACAGGATCTGATGCCTGAATAATGCGCCGAAACAAATTATGTATTGATTTTACTTCAGATTTGTTTATTAATTCCATGGGAATAACATTAACAGATTTTCTATGCATCCAACATTTGCATAGGTTCAATTCCCTGTGACCCCTAATTAGGATAAGCGATACAGAAAATTAATGAATGAAAGAGTACAGTGAAATTAAAACTGAAAACTTTGCATTGTTCTGTTCAAATTTGCATGAACCTCCCTAGAAAAATGTCATATTGGATGCAGCATATATTGTTCAATAAGTGCTTTTCTGCTTTAAAACTTCCACCACAGAAGTGTAAACTAAATTTGCCAAGTTGAATGACACAACCTTATACCATACAGTCTGGGTGGTCCTTTTCATCTTTGGTCAGGAGCACATGGTAATCTTTTCTTCAGAAAAGACCTGAAGTGCTGATTCAAAGGACCATATATGCACATTTCCGTGTGTGATGATGCATCTTTCAAAAAGTTGATGGCATTTCTTGAAAAAGTTAACAAAGCCTTCTATTACACAGTACATTATAACTGCCATATGTTACTGTGACTTCATATTGTAATGCTTAACAAACTAATCTGGAGCCTAATTGGTAATACAGCAATAAATGAATGATAATTCTTGATGCAGTGCTGTCAATTTGAGGAATCAGAGATCATGGGTGTTCTGCTTAGACTTGTGCCCTTACTAATTATGCATCAGAATTTCTTCAGGTTCATTATATTATGCCCCGTCCAAACTTTTGTTGGAGTGTGTTGCAGGTCTGAAATGCATGAATAGAAGTATACTTACAAATTAAATAATGTTGACCAGAAAAAAATGAAATGTATAGGGTTTATTTTATTTACAATTAAAATAAACAAATTGTTTTATGATTTAGGTTCTACTATAATCATTTTGTCCAATTAGTGTCAACTGCCTCATTGGCAGTCTTATGGTGTAATTGGATCACATTAATCATATTCTATGCAAGATAATTTTTAAATACTGTTAAATATTTTGAAGAAAATCTACATACTCTTTAAACTACCACTATGCCACTGTGCTGTGTCCAGGATTCTTTTTAGTAAGATATCTCAACAATGTGTTCATTGGATTTATATATAATTATGATGTAACCAGCAAATAACCTTGAAATTGATTTAATCAGTATCAAGAATGATCAAATACTTTTCTTCAGTCTTTTCCTTTCTGTTTGTCATAAAGAGATGATACGAACACATGCATGATCAGGAACTCAAGGCCTATTTTAATGCTGTGAAAGATTTTTGCAAACAGTGTCCATTTGTAGAAAGTTTTTGTTACTGAAGGATCTCATAATTTAAAACTAAATGTAAAGGGTGTGAACTCCTGTGTTCACACAGGAAGCAATGAGCAACAAGCCAGCGAAATGAGCAGTGAGGGGCAAAATTATCTCAAGCCATGTTAAGTGGGTGGGTACGGTGTTCCATTGAGCAAAACTTCCATGTGACCTGATTAGAGCAATAACCCATTAGAGCCTAAACTTAATGTCTTAATGTTGATTGACAGATGCTGGCAAATGCCACAAAATATTTTTCGTAGAGAAAACTGATAGTAAGTGCTAGACCTCTTAGTGTCAGAAGCATACCTTTAAAACCTGTAGACTCCTCAATATGCTTCCTGGACCACTGAGAACCAAAGCTGATGTATAACAGCTCTGTGTGTGTGTGTGTGTGTGTGTGTGTGTGTGTGTGTGTGTGTGTGTGTGTGTGTGTGTGTGTGTGTGTGTGTAGGTAAACCCATGTTCCTGCACATGGGCGAAATAGTGGATGGGGTGGACATGCGAGCAGAGGTGGGTCTCCTGAGCCGCAACATCCTTATCCATGGGGAAATGGAGGTTGCCTGTTATGGCTCCGAATCCTGCAAGTTCTTCAGCTTCGACACTTTTGGCGGTCACCTCAAGGTACGACATTCCTTCACAACACTGAGTGTATGTTCTGCTCTTGTTCAAATGCTTGACATGTTGGGGAGGAGGGGGTGAGAAATAGTGCACTTCAGTTTATGGAGTGAGGGCCTGTCAAGATGGCAGGTAAGCTAGACATCAGCACACTGTCTCACACCTCGGCCAGAAAGCCTCCAATGCCAAAACTGGGCTGCTTGGAGACACTGTCAGTAAATGTGTGTGAGTCTAGATGTGTGAATGTGTATGCAAAAGGGTCACAGAGGCAGCTGGTTTTTGCAGTAATTGCTCAATATCTTGCTGCTCCTGTTCCCTCCTCACCTTAGCTGTCACTAGGAAGGTTGCTTTTTCTTATAGATATTGGGGGTGGTTGTACCCAACATCGTGCTTCGTAGCACAACTAGGCCACAACACCACCTGCTAATGACCCAAAGGTAATGAGGTCTGCTGAAAGTAGGCTACTGGACAAGTCAACAGTACTAAAGAATTGGCAGGAAAGAAAGTCGGTCAGGCCTTCTCTTTTGAAATTTTGGCTAGCACATTCAGGTTATTAGTTATTATTAGTTATTCAGGTTATTCAGGTTTTTATATCAGTTGCATTAATAATCAGATTGTTGCATTTTAAAGATTTTATTTGTGTAGAGTTTCATTTGCAGGTAGAATACCACCTTTAAAGACAAGAACTTTAAGCACACACACACACACACACACACCTACACACACACACACACACCCACACACACACACACACACACACACACACACACACAAATAAACACAAAGAAAAAAGTCAGTGTCAGTATTATTATTATTATTTATATTATTATCATTAATAATAATAATAATAATAATAATAATAATAATAATAATAATAATAACAATAATTTAATAATAATAATAATAATTAACTAATAAAGCAGACTTTAAATTTACCCTTTGTTAATTGCCATATCACACTTACATATCTGCTATGTTACTAGTACTACTAGGATAAGACAAGAATAGGATAAGGATGAGACCCTAGTCATCATATTCCCATTAAATAATTAATTTAGATATAATATAAATAATTGAAATTGTAAAATTATTTGATTGTTGTTTTTAGGAGAAAATCCCATAGCAACTAAGCATTTATTTTGCCCAGTTGCAGAAATAAATAGATTTTTCTGTTAGCTTTTCTGTAACTATTTAATTATAAAATAAAAACTCATATACTCAAATAATTAAAGCTTATAAAAAAAGATATAAATTCTCTCTTAGCAGGCAGATTTTGGTTTACTGCAGGGGTCTCCAACACTGTTCCTGGAGAGCTACAATCATGAAGACTCCAATACTAATCATGGGCACCTGACAATTTGTTTATTGCCTTAAGAATTTTTGATTAGCTTAAAGAGGTGATGACTTTTGGTTGAAGATAAACCCTGCAGGATGGTAGCGTTCCAGGAACAGGTTTTGAGAACCCTGTTTCTGGAGTAACATTGCCAGACACATATAATAATGTACAGTGCCCTGCCAAAATATGCACACTAATATTTTGTTGGACTGCCTTTAACCTTGATTGCTGCATGTATTTAAAGTGATAAACTTATGCAGTGTCAGAGCATTTATTTCAGTCCATCAAAAATCTATTGATTTTTCAACAAGATCTTGCATTGAGGATTGGAGTTGAACCACTGAGTACAAAGTGTTCTTCAGCACATCTTCAGCACAAAGATTCTCAGATGAGTTTAAGTCAGGACTGTGTGGAGACCAATCATGCTCCTTGAACCACTGTTTTACAATTCGAGAACATTCAGGATTTAATCTGACTTCATTTTACTACCACATGACATTGCTCAAGTTAATCTTGAAAAGTTATTCCCTGATCCCCAGTTCCCATTTTACCATGCTGCACCCATCACTCTGGAAGAGGGTAAATCTAGACTCTTCAGATGGTTGTTTAGGAAATGAAAAGAGACTCACTGGATCAGTTGTTGCCAGCTAACACATATCCAATCAACGGATCTTGCCTATTTAGTTATTTAAATACAAATGGCAATTTTACTTTGGCAGGACAGTGTATTTAAATGTTATAATATCTAGATAATGTTTAATGCATGCTGGGCAGGACAGCACACTTTTAGCAATAAAGGTGATTCTCTCTCTCTCTCTCTCTCTCTCTCTCTCTCTCACTCTTGCTCTTGCTCTCTTTTTTTTCTGATCATTTGGCCATGATGTTCAAGTTCACAGAACTAAACCACGAGTGAGTTATTGAAGCAGGCTACATATTTTTGACTGCCAAACAAGAATTTGATACATTCAAAGCAACACTTCCAGGCTTTTTTAAATAGATATTTTCAAATATTCAAATTATCTTTCTCAAGGCACACACATAAATAAGCAGTGAACCTACAGTCAAAGCAGATTAATGTGAATTTAATTTTTTTTACTAAGTAAACTGATCTATTGGCCCTTCTACTTTCTTGATAGCTATAAAATATGTGGCTATAATTATCCAATTATCATGTTGCATCATTTAAATATCTGTTGCACAATATTTAGTCAGCTCAACTATTCTGAGTTGGCAGCCCTCAAGGTTTGCCTCAAGCAGTAAGCCAAGGTCTCACTGATTTAAAATAATGTTATTTTAAATGAGTGAAAAAAATAATAGAGATAAAATAATAGGGACTTAACTTTCTTTTGTTGACATGGGTTTTGTTCCCACTTGACCAGTAATCAAACAACTTGTAGGCTCATTTATATGTGGACACCTTACTGGCTGAATGAACAAGGGAATTTACAGTTAGAGCACTACTGCACTTTGATCCTTGTATTAATAAAAAATAGCTGACAATTAAATTAATGGCAAAAGTTGTGTTTTTGTCTTTGGGAACATAACCCTAATTACATTGTGTCTGGTCTTTGACAAGTTTGTTACAGTAGACAGAAAAGCTCTCCCAATCCCTGATCAATTCCAAAGTCAGGTGCAATCTGGGAAAATCCACATGCACGCAAACAGGCTCTGAGGACTTGTCACAAAATCATTCTGTATCTTCTCCTGTGCTTCAGTATTTTAATGTGCGTTTATTCACTTCTCTCACATCTTGTAAGTGCATGACACTTATGATGTAAATGTGTTTTTGCAACCCAATGGGAAGAGTTATTCAGAATTTTTTTTCCTTACAGCAAGTCTCTTACAAAAAATTTTTTAATAGTTACTAGAATAGTATAGAAAGTAATGTAGTGATACCAGAGGTCATACATACAATAGTTGCCAACATAGACCCCTGCTTGAATGCAGCAATTCAGATAGATTGTTTTACTGTGTGGTTTAATGGCCTATATATTTTGTGTTATGGTACATCCTGTTATAAGCACTTTAGCCACAGTCTTGAAACAGAATTTAATTCTCAGTGGTTCTGGTTAATTCCTGCTCCTGATGTCTATAGCCATGTTCACAAACTCTTTGATCATCCAGGAAACTTCAGCTGAACTAATTAATATGATGGAGCTGCTATTGAGATGGCAGAAGGGATTCAATCAGGAGGGAACAGTAGGGGCAAGTTATCAAGGACATATTAAAAATGGTATCACAATGCAAGCAAGTAAAAAAAGAGATAAAAAGGACAAAGTGGTGTCTTAAGGTTCAATATTATAGTGTAGTGGTTCTGGCTTGTACACAATGTTCTCTGTGAAAAAGCTGCGATAGGCAAAGTATTGATGTAGACACGTAAATAATGAGAAATTTATGAATGGGGCAGCAGAGTTGTGTAGTGGTTAGCACATCTGCCTCACAGCAAGAAAGTCCTGCATTCGAGTCCAGTGTTCGAGTGAAGGTGTTTCTGTGTGGAGTTTGCGCTCCTCATCCTTGTGTGGGTATCCTCCAGGTACTCCTGTTTCCTCCCACAGTTCAAAGACATGCATATTAGGCTAATTATCTGTTTCAAATTGCCCCTATGTGTGAATGTGAATGGACATTTTACTGCAACTATATCCAAAAAACAAATTTAAACTGTTTTATTTAGGGAAAATTCTGTTGGCTGTTTATTTACTACAAAAATAAATGCAAACATTCTCAGAGCTTCGCTTAGACTTAGACTTAGATATAGACTTAACTTTGGGATGACTCCCTCAGGGAAATTTAAATTTCCAGCAGCAAATAAAAAAAAGCAGTACACAGATAGAAAAAGCAGCATACAGATAAAGAATAAACAGTAAACACGTTTACAGTAAACACAAGCTTAATATACAAAATATAAAATAATACAAATTAAGTAATATAAATAAATATAAAGAGCTGAATATGGCTTTGTGTAGAATATAAGTTAAAATTATTGCACTATAGATGAGAATGAGGTTATTACACCAAAGAATGAGGTTATTGCACCAAGGGAAAAGTGTCCATTTCTGTGTGTGCATGTGTTGCACAAGTAAAAGTAAATGGCTATCCCCCCCTTCTCTACTGTTCCCTGTACTCTATGTCCTCCTCTATGTCCTTCTCCCCTCAAGTGAAGAGTTGTAGAGTATGATAGACAAAGGAGTTCTTAAGCCTGTTGGTCCTACACTTGGGAAGGAGCAGTCTTTCACTGAACAGGTTCCTCTGGGTGCAGATGACAGTGTGCAGAGGGTGGCTGACATTGTCGGCCCGCCTGATCAGTTTATCCAGTCTGGATGTGTCCTTCTTGGATATGCTGCCCCCCCAGCACACCACAGTGTAAAAGAGGACGCTGGCAACCACAGACTGGCAAAACATCTTCAGAAGTTTGCTGCAGATGTTGAAGGACCGCAGTCTCCTTAGGAAGTACATCCTGCTTTGTGTCTTCCCATACAGGTGGCTGGTGCGTGTTGTCCAGTCCAGTTTATTGTCCAACCACAGCCCGAGGCATTTATAAGAGTCCACAGCCTCCACCTCAGCTCCCTCTAACAGGACTGGTCAGGGTCTTGGTCTGGACCTCCCAAAATCAATAACCAGCTCCTTCGTCTTTGAGGTGTTGAGCTGTAGGTGGTTAGTGTGGGACCATGCAGCAAAGTCCCCTACCAGTCTCTGATACTCCTCCTCTCTATCATCCCTGATTCATCCAACGATAGCCATGTCATGGGTTGGAGCATCCTCAGCTGTCCTCTGACCTGGTCTGTGGTAATAAATGATGAAGATTGTGTTGATGTGGGGGAGGAGGAGGCAGTAGGCAGTGCCTAAATATTTATATTAGTGTTATGGTAAAGCACGCATTTCTATATTTATATCTTGTGTAGATCTATATGTAGGGTTAAAAATCTTGCGAGGGATATGTCAGATGACCAGTGGGGAAAAGGAATTCAGACACACATTGTCCTTTCATCCATCGTCCCCCAGGAAGCATCAGTTCACTTCATGCATTCCGATTGCTCTGGCCAGCAAATAGATCCTGGATCTCACTTTTTCCTTTTTTTAAAAGGGTTGACACAAGGTCCAGATTTCAACTTCATGCATTTCTGATTTATTTAATAAGCAAGCAGCATAGTAAAGGTACATTTGTCATTAATAGTCCCCTTTCCCCTTATTATTGCATGGCCCCATTGCCCATTTTTTCTGCTTATTACTCATGACATCCCAATATTGCTCTCTCTTTTTTTATCTCTTCCCCTCACACATTCTCTCATTTAATTTCTCATATCCCTGTACCCTCTCGCGTCTCTGTTGTGATTCCACTCATTTCCACCCCACCATCCTCTCTCTCTCTCTCTCTCTCTCTCCTCAGCTGTATCTACCTTTAAAATGCAATGATCCATGCTGTTTGAATAAGGTATATTTATTTATGTAGAATATAAAAGAGTGGATAGTCATTTTCTTTGCATGCATGAAAGCACACTTAAGGTAATTTCATTTTATTTTATTGGATGTATATGGCTCATTTTGGGATAAACAGCAACATTTCCGGGACATAGAATCTCAAAATAAAAGTTG
>JAOUQZ010000004.1:9540728-9561882 GCA_028564935.1 Neosilurus hyrtlii
ATTTTATTGGATGTATATGGCTCATTTTGGGATAAACAGCAACATTTCCGGGACATAGAATCTCAAAATAAAAGTTGTCCTTCTGGTAAGTTTTTGTTACTAATACATTTTTTGACAATCTATCCTTTGAAAAATGAAAAGGAAAAGATAGCTGCACAAGTTCTTATGAGTGGATTTTGAATCATCTTCCAGGTTGTCAAAATGTTATGGATGTTACTATGTCAATACTTGTTTTCAAAGAACAGTGCCAACTCCAAAGAGTTTCTTCACATAAAATGTTTAATACACTTATGCTGATTGTCTACAAAAACATTTTCTGCTGCAGATATCATTAGATAAATTAATTGCATTAATTAAGAGTGATGGACGTTACCCAGTCGGTTCCCTGAATTTATTTTTTCACTACATGATACAGTGGACTTTATAATGGCTAATATACTAGAAATTGGAATCAAGTTAACATTTTACGTAATTTCATAAATTTTAAAGCTTGTTTACTTCCATCAAGGCAAGAGCTAAATAAATCCAGGCCATTTTTTGGGGGGATTCTATGTCCCAGAAATGTTGCTGTTTATCCCAGAATAAGCCATATATGTATAGAAAAAATTCATTTAAAGGAAGGCTGGGATGGTGGCGTAGTGGCTAGCATGCCCCCCTCACAGCAAGAAGGTTCTGAGTTCAGGTCCTAGGCTCAGGCATTTCTATATGAAGGCTGCATGTTGTTCTTGTACTTGTGTGGGTTTCTGCTATGTGCTCCTGTTTCTTCCCCCTGTCCAGTGATATACAAATTAGGCTAACTGGCTGTTCCACATTGCCCCTATGTGTAGATGTGAATGGTTGTTTGTGTTGACCCTGCGATGGTCTGGTAGGCTGTTCGGGGTGTATCTCTGATTTTCCCAGTCTCTGTTTTGAGTCCCTGTGACCCTGAGTAGTAAGTGGTTTGGCAAATGAGTGAGATTGAGTGAGAAAAAGGAACTTTAGGTGATGTCTATGTAATCTATGCCAAGAACTGGCCCTGATCCCTCATAAAAGCTCCGTCACACAGACTTGCTGATTCAGTTTAGACAATGTATGACCAAAAGCTTAAAAAAAGGGTACAAACTCATTGTGCAGCTGAATATTCTAGTGTTATTGAGGCCTTGTCAGGGATTGGGCATTACTTTCTCACAGCTTATTCATCATTCTGTTCATTTCAGGTGGAGCGTTATTTTAAAGCAGTGCACATTGAAGGGGTGGAGTTCAGGCATATGGGACAGCAGTCTCTAGGTCACTACCCTGTGCACTTCCACATGAACGGAGATGTGGATGAGAGAGGAGGTTATGACCCACCCACCTATTTAAAGGACCTATCCATTCATCACAGTTTCTCTCGCTGCGTCACCATACATGGGACCAATGGTCTGCTGGTAAGTCACATGACTCTTGCTGATAATCTATCAATTAACAAGACTTGTTGCAAGACCATAAGCTGAACCCAAGGCAAGGCACCAAAAACCTGATCATCGGATAAATTATTTTATATAACAAATTTACATAAAATACAGCACTTTTGTGCAGATTCTTGTGTTCACTGCCTTTGTGTTCATTATATGCTGTAAATCTGTATTCTGTTAAATCCAGTCATGACCATATCAGTTGGACATCTTTTTTCTGTGTAATTCATTGTGCACCAATACTAAGCACACACAACAGGCAGAAAGTGAACTGCTGTGAGCTGTAGCCATAAACAGCAAGGAACGAAAGAAATAATGTGCATGGACAGTAGTATACAGGGATTTTTTTTTGTTGTTGTTATTGTTGTTCCAATCATGCCTATCCAGACAGGTTAAAAGAGTTCACTTGGTTTTGCATATGCCTCCACACACTAAACACCAGGTCTGCAAGAAAAGCAGTGTTGTCTGGCCTGACATTTCCTCCATTTACCACACAATCACACTGCCATCTGTTACCGCCCATCTGCCTTCCTAACAAGCTTCACCACACACTCTTCACCACACACATTGACTCACAGCCTGTTTTTCAGGTGCGTCATTTGCAAAACAGCATTTGTCTTTTGGTTATTTCATCATTCATCATCTTTATAGTGTGTTATGGACAGCAGTGGCTGAATTCATCATTCTGAATCGAAGAGTTCTTGAACGATGCGGTTCACTGTGACAGCCAACACCAGTCAGTAGCAGGCTGGATGTTAATCTTGGAGATACAAATTTACAGGTTCCTTATCACCTTGGCAGACGGTGCATAATGTGCAGTAACATGCTTAACTGCAGTGGTGATGGTATTTTTCATATTATAGCAAGTCATGATATTCATAGGTTTAAAATCTAATAAGGGAAAAAACCTATTCATTTAAACTGAATGCCAGATCTGTCTTAGACACAGGTAGAGTTCTAAATCAGCTACCAAATTTGAAATATGCAATATATATTGTATATTATAATAATAGGTTCCCATTTGTTTGTTTATTTCTTATTTGAATCATCATTGTATAGGAAATGCTTAGAAATTAATGCTGCCATTATGGTCATCTCACTGAACATTTACAGTACAATGAATTTCTTCTATTTGCATGATCGAATTTGCATGACCTTAGCTAGAGCACAAGATCTATCGTAAGTCATCTGTAGACTTGATGAATTAATAACACATGGTGGTGAACTTTGACTTTTGAACCTTGCTGTATAGTACGAGTCTCTATAACCCAAACCCCAAACAGTAACATATCAGAAATTCTATTCAGATAGCACATTTTTAATAGCCACTTTTTCTTGGTCGGGCCTGTGGTACCTCCAGAGTTTATCTGAGTAACACCCGGTTTGTGGCAGGAATAATACCTGGAAAGGACACAATTCTGTTGCTGTGTATTATGCATAGTCATCCACACAGTCACCCAAGGTCAGGATTTGAACCTGGGCCCTGGAGCTGTGAAGCACCAGTGGTACCCTTACACCATCATGCATCCAGAAACATATTTTTCTTTATTTGTTTTTAAGCCTTTTTTTTTTACCAGTTTGGTCAATTTTCACCTCTAGATAGCTCTCCCCATCACATGACATCATGACAACATACCACAACTGCAAACAGGGAG
Organism: Neosilurus hyrtlii; assembly: GCA_028564935.1. NCBI lineage: Eukaryota > Metazoa > Chordata > Actinopteri > Siluriformes > Plotosidae > Neosilurus > Neosilurus hyrtlii. The sequence continues at coordinate 9,543,817 of JAOUQZ010000004.1, forward strand.
TGTGAGGGCTAGAAGCTGCTTCCTCTGAGACAAGGTGCAGCTCTACCAACACATGTATAGTATACGACCTTAAAGGAGAGGGTATGCTACCTTTCCTATCCAGAGAGCAATGGCAGGTATGCTCTACTGGGTTCCTGGTCACAGATGGCTGGACCATGAGGATCAAACTATCTTCTGATGAGGGGGTAAACACTTTCATCAGAGAATGTTACCAACCCTGGCATCTTCATCTGTGTTCCAGGTAAAGGATGTGGTAGGCTACGACACCTTGGGCCACTGTTTCTTTACTGAGGATGGCCCAGAGGAGAGAAACACATTTGAGCACTGCCTGGGCCTGTTGATCAGGGCCAGCACTCTACTTCCCTCCGACAGAGACAACAAGATGTGCAGACATATCACAGACGGAGCATACCCTGGTTACGTGGCCAAACCCCGGCAGGATTGCAGGTAAGACAGCTGCAAAATATTGAAATCGTAATCAGTGACTCCAACATGCACAAACACATTGTACACATTGGTGTAGAAGTATTCATCAATTGCAATTTTCAAAATTATCCTCTTTTCCTGCAAGTTTCCCTGCTCAATTTGAATTTGCATAAATTAAACCCTGAATGGAAGTGCCAGACGTAAAAATAGTGCAATTTTATGGATGTGCTTATTTATTGTTGATGCTTTTTTAAAAATAAATAATTAAATAATTAAATAGACTTTTAGTTTACTTTAAATTTACCGTCAGAATTTAGATGGAATTTATTGTTTCAATCATGGATATTTTTTTTCCTCAACCGATGAGGATTTTTTGCACCAATAAGTAATGAAAAGGTCTGTAATTCCCAATACACTAATAATATTGCAATATACCCATATTTTTAAGTTTTCATTTAAATACCAAAAGTATTAAAATAAAATGAATTACCTCGAGCAGGCATATATGTACACAACAGTAACAAAAATAACAAACATTTTAAACTATGTTAACCAAAATAATTGTATAACTGTTTAGACCTAATTAAAAATTTAAAGGCATTATTCAAACAACATAAAGACAAAACATGTAACAGTCAAGTAGGTGGCAATGAAATACAAAACCACACAGTATACAGTTAAAAACTGAACAAACTGGGCAATTGTCTGCCGAGGATTATAGGTAAGAGTATAGCATACCTTTGTTCTGTAATACATTAGCATTGTTTTAAAACATTAACATTAGTCCATAATGTTTTGTTTTGGGTTTTTTAAATGTATTAATTACTATCGTTCAGATAAATTACTGTATCTGAACAAATTGCTCTTCTTTTTTGTTTGTGCTTGCACCATGACATAGTCGATGCCACAGGATGCAAGCTAACTTACTACCTTAGCAAAATTTGCTAATGGATTGGGATTTCTTAGTAAACATAACAGTAAAGTTAAAGTATGTGTTCTATAAATACAAAGTCCTATCAAATCCACCCTTTGTCACCTTTCTAAACAATATAAACAGTAATTACTTTTACTTGAGGTTCACTAACATGCTAGCACATCTGCTCATTGCTCATCAAAGTCATGTATGCAGTGAATCCTTCAGGTTTATTATATAAACTACAACTCAAAACGAGCCTTATCCCTTTTCAGCAATTGAAATCCCTCGTTTTGATTGATCTGAGCTTTTTGTCATTAGTGGTGTCAAAACAAATGACCAAAAAATTACAAAAAAAATAAAAAAAAAAAAAAAAATAAAAATAAAAACACAGCCAAGAATCTAAAAGTTATTTCTATGTTACTCTATGTCACTAATGGGACATTAATGATGAACTAAAAAAATCTAAAATGTTCATATGGTGTTTGTTGCCACGGGACATGAAAGAGAAAGCCATGCCATTAGTGTTCAGTTCGGGATTGGTGCATTCCTACTGAACATGGCAGAAATAAAGATAGATAAAAATAAGATTTAATTGAATTATTGAACATGTAAATTACTGAGTGTTACAGTCTGCGCGCATAAACATTCCAGCATCATCCACCTTTTTATGTTTTGTATATGGAGGATTTGTCCATATACTTTGCTGTAAACTAATTACAACTTATCAGTCACATTTTGAAATCAAATTCTTAAGCCATCGTATGCAGCAACATAACTCATTACCCTCATCGATTTGCTATAGTCCCTTTCCTAATTGCCACTAGATTCCTCTCCACCTAAAGCAGTGGGATTCTGCGATCATGCTAACAAGCATTTCTTCTTCTTTTATCTGAAACTATACTTATAGCTACATGTTTTGAGACCTCAATTAATCTCCACTAATTAAAATCAGTAGATTAACCCTAAATAAAAGGCACAGATGAACTCTGCTGGTCTCACCATCATTTAATATCTTCGCTCAACCAAACTAATATAGAATAATGTTTAATCTCTGATGTGTGGAAACAAGTAAAGGACCAGACAAAATAGAGTTAATTTGATAAATTAGTGGAGGGTTTAATTTAAGGATCCTAATTTGAAGTGAGTGTCTTGTTTTTGGGACATTTAAATCCATCCATCCATTATCTATCATGGGGAAGCTTGAGCTGATCCCAGGTGACTTTCAATGAGAGACAGGGTACATTTTGAGCAGGTCGCCATCCTATTACAAGGCTAACAGCACCCGGAGGCATGCATGGGTAGAATATGCAAACTCCTCACAGCCTGGGAAAACATTAAAAAAATGACAGAAAGTTGAAATATCTTTATAGTCAAAACGATCAAGCATTTCTTATTGGAAGATTTCATGATATGAGATTGTAGATTATTAATCCTATTTCTAGACTGGAACTAATTTATTCCAAGATTTCTTGTCAAGTCAAATGATCCTGTCCATGCAGCAAGGAAATTTCTCTGTATTAAATGATTTTCTACTCGAATTAAGTGTTAATTTGTTGTGTTTTTACTAATCCTTTTTGCAGTAAATATTTAAAGTGAGGACCTTCTCCTGGTGAGGTGACAGTTGTATAATCTAGAAAAAAAACTCTAAAGGCATCTAATTTTGGCCTCACAATCAATTCCTTTAGTATTGTGTGGGATTATTCTTATTTCAGATATACTAATGTGGCAGAATATTTACTTTTTTAATTTTGCACTGGAGCGAAAAGTTAACCATAAACAAATGTGCATGCAACATGCAATGTCCAACAACATGGTGGTCCTCCCTGCTAATATGCTATATATATATGTATGTATGTATGTATGTATGTATGTATGTATGTATGTGTGTATATATGCTAAATTAGCCAGTTTAAAAATCTTTTGCTAATGAGTTTATAGCTAAAATAAGCAAGGTTGCACTACCTTGTTACAAGGTAGTTCTTTAAAATATCATTAGCTGAATATCAATATGCCTGAGACACTTTCCTTATCGCTTCAACCCCCATGCGCTTTTTTTTTTTTTTTTGCTTTTCTGTCTTTTTTAAACTCTGTTTAGATATATTTACAAGCAATACATGCAAGTAATATCCATAGACATTATCCATAATTTCTGTATTCATACCTCAGGTTTGGCAAGGGTGTTTCTGTTCTCTGTGTGGAGTTTGCATATCCTCCTTGTGCTTGTGCAGGTTTCCTCCAAGTACTCCAGTTCCCTCCCACAGTACAAATACAAGCACATTAGGCTAACTGGCTGTTCCAAATTGTTCCTGGGTGTGAGTGTGAATCGTTACGCGTGTACTGGCCCTACGGTGGGCTGGTGAGCTGTTCAGGATGTGCCCCGCCTTCGCCCAGAGATGGTTGACATAGGCTCCCCATGACCCTAATATGACCATAATAGTATTCTGCAGATGAATGGTTGGATAAATAAATAAATCATTAGCCAACATCTATAATCAGTTCTACAATAAAAGCATCTGTTAAAAAAATATTAAATAGGGCACTGTAAAGACACTTCAATAATTAAGCTCTCCCTGCATAACTTGGATAAATAGGTAACTCAAAAAGCATAAATTGGATGAGATCTTCAAAAGTCTCAGGAGACTGCTACAGGCAACACATTGGTACTTATGCAAAGGATGATAAAGTGCAAGGCAGCTCTACAAGGTAGTCAGCCTTGTGATTATGCAAAAATGCCACATATACACTTGATAAATATCAGGGGAAGCTCTTGGAGTTTAGCACTTTGCATATTGATGTTCATGTCTGAAGATGAGTAATGTGATGAAGCGGATGTAGGCTGCACCCATTGATCAGAGCCACCCAAGCCCCCGCAGCAGCGGATTACTTTTTCCAAACTGTCGCGTTTGACTTGATGTGCAAAATGTGTGTGCATGTCAGAGAGAGAGAGAGAGAGTAGAGAGAGAGAGAGGTAGAGAGATCAGCTGGAATGCAGTGAGCAGCAAAGTGTGCATAGATAAACACTGTTTTAATTTCAGAGCCAACGTTCTGGCTTGTGTCATGACACAGAGGAAGGCGTGTGCAGCTGCAGCACTGTAATTAGTCTGACGATGTTCTCTCACTTGCACACAAAACCCAAAACCTAATACCAGACATGCTGTAGCAAGTGATTATTGCAACAGTGCAGGCATGCCCAGAACAGGCTATTGTTTTCCCTGCCTTAATTGAAGACACTGTATCTATTAGAGTGTGCTATTGTGTGCGTAAGCCCTCAGTCTACTCTCTGAACCATTGTTTTTGTTCACCACGGTAATTTTTAATTAATTTAGACATGGGGAAACTCTTCAGTCAAATATATGCATGTGCTAATCAGCAAATTATGCCATATAATGAGTTACACCTACCCGACAGGTTAATTAACAGGTCTGTAATTATTCTCTGTAGCCTATCAGATACAATGTACAATCCATCCCCCTTAACCCTATATATGAAATGACTGCCGTAGAACTAGATGTTAATTGTGTGGTACAGTAATCCCCTGTTTATCGTGGGGGTTATGTTTCAGACAGCCCCAACCCGCGATAGCTGAAAATCCATGATATAGAAGGACCACTCCAAAAATCATCTTTTTTATAGTTTAATCCTTAAAATAAAAGTAATGGTGTGCCACGGTGGCGTAACTTGGTACTTCCTTACTCATATCCAGGGGTTTTACCTTCTCCTGAATGGTCAGAATCTTCCTCTGGAGCTTGGGCTCATTACCAGAAAGCAGGGTTTTTGGCGGAATCATAAGGTTTGAAATAAAACTTAAGTTCAAAATAAACACTCATAAGCGATAAACAATGCACAGCAATACATGAGGGACTCAGCAAGGCAAAATATCAAGGGTTACTGTAGACCCTTATCAACAGAGTACTAACACTAATACATCTAAATATTGTAGTTCACTAGCTAACTGCAGTAAATGTTAAGCAAGTAGCACAGATGGGACAGTCTCCATCTGCCGGATTCACTCTACAGGACAGGAAAATGAAATTCTTGCTCTGCTGATAATAAAAGAAATAAGATTGAAAGGCACCACTCATGGTGTTCCTGATGAAGCCTTGAAGCACTCACTCTACTTCAGACTAGGCAGCACTACCATAGACCACATGAGATACCAAGGTACAATTTTACCACAGCATTATCACCATAGTCAGGAGTTTCATGTTTAATTCATTTGCTGAAATGCTTATTCCTAGTGTGGTCGTGGGGAGACTGGAGACTATGTCAGCCAACTCTGAGCTAAGGTGCCAGACCATCCCAGGGCCAACACACACAACCATTCACACTCACACTCAGACCTAGTGGCAATATGGAACAGCCAGTTAGCCCAATGTGCATGTTTTTGGATTTTGGGATAAAACTGGAGTACATCCACACAAGCCCGGGGAGAACATGCAGACTATACAGAAACGCCCTTGCCAAGCCTGAAACTCAAACCCAGGAACTTCTTACTCCACTGTGCTGCCCACCAGGGATTGAATTCATTCATACATTCATTTTCTGATCAACTTAATCCTTATTAGGGTCGCGGGGAGTCTGACGCCCATCTCGGCCGACTCTGGGCGAGGGCAGAGTACACCCTGAACAAATCGCCAGACCATCGCAGGGCAAGGGAATGAAAGTAACAAAGGAAAAAAAACTCTATGTACAATCCAGAGAACCATAAAATAAAATTGCCATACCCATTTCGATCTGGTACAAGTGATATGAAGGAATAGTTCAGCTTATTGTGCTGTAAGTCTGGGTTCAAATGTCTCACCAGCATTATACTATAAAGGAAAACAAGAGCCAATAGCCCTACATGTAAAATAATACAAAAAGGTATTTGAAATAAATAAATAAAATAAAAGAGGAATACTCAAAACAATGCACACAGAGCAGGGTTCGGAAAGTTTGCCACCACCCACAGACATCAAATCCTGAATGCAAGTTCCACATAATTGCACCACTTTAAAATTCTGCAGACCCAAGACCTGAACCCATGAGAATGCAGTTATTTAGTGGGCTCTGAGGTTCATAAACCCTGAAACCAGAGTTAACAGAGAACAGAGCCCAAACCCAAACATTGCTTTATTTACAATCCGGTGATGGAACAAAGTCATTTGCATGGTTAGTCGTTGCTTGTAGGCTCAAGGGCACTTCAGCCATGAATGTGGAGAAAGGGAAGGTGCAGCTTACTCCCCCTTCTGCCACACATTTTTCCTGCTGGTTCCTGATGGTTTCCTTTTTGTCCCAAATCCTCTTCTCTAACCATTAGGCCACGGCTGCCCCCAAAAAAAGAGTGCACGGTTCCCAGAAGTACTGCAATATCAGGTTGATGTAGCTCCTCTTCCATCTCCCTGTGCCAAAAATCTATTTAATATGTTTTCCGGGTAGAGGAAGTATCAGATATTAAACTGATAAGAACAGATACTACACTTGATCTTAGCCAAAAGGCTGAGAAGTTATTTAATACATTATCTATTATATATAGCATATATTATAGCATTTTATCCTATAGTACAGATAACAAAAATATATTTCTAGATCTTTCATTTATATCACAAAACTTCAGGCATTCTTATCAGAAGCAGAATCAGAATACTTTATTGATCCCGAATTCGGATTCCAATTCTGATAACAATCTTATATCAAATAGCCAGATGCACACACAAACATATAGGAACGAATACACATATTTAAATGTAATGCTAGGTTTGTTTATGTTTTTTAAACAGTTGTTTCAAGCCTTAGAGCATGGACAGACCAATAAGTTATAAGTTATAAGAGACAAGTCACAATTAAAGTCTTTTTAGATGCCATGATTACATCAATTCATTACAGGATTTGGTTTTACATTATTTAGAGTGTGCAGCCAAATTATATATACTATATTTACATGTTTTTTAACTTTATCCAGTAATACCAGCCATGTTTTTCATAACCAGTTATCTCTTATACTATGACTGGCTAATCAGCAAGCCAGCCACTCCATGAAGTAGCCAACTGATTTCATTGCAGCTGGCTGGCTCATAGGTGTACTGTAAAGGGAATACCAGTCCTTCCAATTTTGCGAACTTACCCCAGAGCACGTTTTAAAGCAGGCACCAGTATCTACTCTGGCTAGAGTACTCTGGTACTAAATTTCTGCTTTGCCTGTTAAAGGTTTATTGGCAGCAATAAGAGGACCTTCTCCAACCACAAGTGCACAAAGTGGACATGTACACTAGATTGAGGCAAAAATAATCAGCCTGCTCAGAGAGAAAATGGATACTTCATGAAAATTGTCGCAAATCAGATTTTTTTGTATTGTTAAAAAAAGACAAAGCTTTTACAGTTCCTTTTTATACCAATTTTGGTTGCCTATCAATATATAGAGTAAATTTCCTCCTAAGTCCCAAACTTTAATGTTGTGTGTCTTGTCATTTCTCCGCACCACTTTTGTTCTTTACCACCTGATACCTATTTAACTTGATCAACATCTTTAAACAGGAAGACATTTGCTAAAATATTAGTACCCTATGGCCCTCATATGAAGATCTCACAAGGATATGCACACAATGTAGTTGGAAGAAAATATGATGTCATCATATGAGGACAATGGGGTCTCAAGAGGATATACACTGATCAGCCATAACATTAAAAAAACATTGTGATCACTGACAGATGACGTAAATAATTGATTATCTCATTACTGTAGTACCTGACAATGAGTGTGATGTATTGAGCAGAAAGTGTACAGTCAGTCATCAAATGTGTTGTAATCAGGAATAATTATCAAGTAATCTGAGTGACTATGACACTTGGTCTGTTCATCTCCAAAACAGTCTTGAGTCAGTGATAAGTACCAAACATGATCCAAGGAAGGGCAGCCAGTGAACTGGCAAGAGTGTCATGGGTGCCCAAGGCTCACTAAAGCATGTGGGGAGTGAAGGCTTGAACGTCTGGTCTGATTCCACAGAGGAGCTACTATAGCACAAACTGCTGAAACTGTTAATGCAGCTTATGATAGAAAGAGGTCAGAACACACAGTGAATTGCAGCATGCTGTGTATGGGGCTGCCTAACTGCCGACCAGTCAGGTAGTGTTAATATTATGGCTGATGGGTGTATATACACATATACACATCCATATACAGTAAATGCTCACCCAGAATGGCATCCTCATCACACCACTGAACTAAAATTATAATATTAAGGCTTATTTTTAAAATGTTACTCAGAATCATGTAGAATGGCTCTGATATGATTGCATGAGATCCAGCAGTGCTGATGGGGTTTTAAAAACAACAACTTCCTGTCGTTTCATTAGACACGATGATCATTTGATCTTGCATGTGCACAATTAAGATAACACCTCTCTTGATTTGTTTTCAGTGCCATTTCCACCTTTTGGATCGCTAACCCCAATAATAATGTGATCAACTGTGCAGCTGCAGGTTCTGAGGTGAGTGATGTTAAACCACTGTTTTTAAGATTTTAATGAAATGAAACAGATAAGTCAGAGAAAGAAAGTAGATGTGTCTGTTATTGCCCACTGCTGTGTGTTCCCCTTCACTGCCTTGGTATCATTACACGAAGCCATTAATGTAGACTTATATGGCCCTCATGCTCTGTGTGTGTGTGTGTGTGTGTGTGTGTGTGTGTGTGTGTGTGTGTGTGTACTTATGCAGGAGGCAGGCTACTGGTTCATTTTCCACCACGTCCCGACAGGTCCATCAGAGGGCATGTATCCACCAGGCAAAACAGAACACACACCGCTGGGACAATTCATCAATAATCGAGCCCACTCCAACTATAGGGTGAGTGTGTACAGTATGCATGCAAAAGAGAGAGAGAGGGGGGGGGTTGGGGGAGGCTGGATATTACAAACTACTGTCCTCACACCATTCTTATGAGAATATTCTTAGAAAAGATATATGAGCAGTGTGTGTGAAGAAGAAAGCTTGTCAATTCTCCATCTTTCCTTCACCTCTAGGAAAGAAAACCACAGGCCGATTCCATTAAGCTGGTTTCACTATGTATGGTATGCAGGACTTATTCAACATAGCGTGTAGGCATAGGTCGTTGGTCGATGGAAATGGAATCTGGATCGAGAAATGATTTAAACCAGGATTTAGGAGGCAGGGGAAGAGCAATTTACAAATTATTAAGGTGCTCACAAGTGCTCATAAGCCACGGGACACAACAAATCATATGAAACATTTTTGATACATTAATTATCACCAAAAGTGACGAATAGAAATCAGAGGTGTTTGAATTATACTTTATAATTCACACAGCAGACCTTATACACATTTTAATAACACTTTTTATTTTATATAAAATTATATTAGCCCATTTACTAGCAAACTCATTTTAATCATTTTCTGTGGCCCTGTCAGAAGGACAAAGCTATTAATATATGAAGGGTGCTTGACAGATCATTGCAATTTTCACTATAATAGAACAGATGATGTGAAGACTTTACTTTAGGTCACTGGGTTTTTACATTTCCTCACGCTGAAATGATTTACTGGGTATGCCACTGCTGGAAAAAGAAATCACTGTAATAAACACAAATGTCATTTCGTGACCTTAGCATTAAAAGGTTCTGTCTGGCATTCAATACTACCTGAGATAAAACTTTATAATACTTAGGTCATTATTTGAAAATGATATTTGTTGATCTTTTAGCAAAGATTATTCTTTGCTGGATTCCTGTCTTGCTTCTGACTTGTGAATGTAAATATCTGTGTAAATCAATAAAGCCAGATGGATTCATTGGAATTATGTTGAAATTATTAGCATTAGGTAGCTGATTATATGAAAATCAGTAAGAAATATATTAGCTGCATGATATTAATTTCCCAATGATTTTTATGGCTTTTTGGGTAAACTTGTTTTAGCCAAACCCTCCTGACTGACAGATGATCCCAAGGGAGCTTTCTGAAAGCACAGTACTGTAATCACAATGTGTGGAATCACCTGTGAATAATATCATTAAACCATAACCTGCTTTAAATGCATCTTTTACATAAGATTCATGTACAGTAGTGTTCAGTGAAGATTATACACCACGGCTTTAGTCTAAACAGGCTCCTAATAAAAAGAAGTAAAATTTACTTCTCTATAATTTTTGGTTAAAATGTATTGAACAATGCTATTGTAGGCAATATTGTAGGCAATCTGAAAAATTGAAAGGTAACACAAATTTTATTTGTTCATTCTACTTTTGCATAGCATGAATGAACTTCAAACCATATGGAATGGTTCAGCGAGTGAGGAAATACAAAGTACAGTACAGTAGTGTGCAAGTTATACACTTAACAAAATGAAGATAAATCAGAATCCAAGTAATATTCAAGTATTTATTTCATGCAATATTGGATTATATTGATGAGAACTAGTAAACAAACAACAATAAAAACAATTTTTTCTCTTTTTTGAGAAAAAAAAATTATTGTGGCCAACCTTTACTTTGATTACAGCATTTAATCGTTCAGGCATATGGTTAACATATTTTTTTAATTTCTTTACTCACTAAACCATTCCATATGGTTTGAGATTCATTCATGCTATGCAAAAGTCACAAAAATACAATTTTTTACATTTTCAGAAAAATTGGTATTTTCAGTGTTTTTGTTTATTTGCTATATTTTTTCGAAATATACTCTCCTGTTGGCAAGGCACAATTACTTCTGGACATATTTTAGTATACCCTCATCAAAGACTTATTGGATTGCCTAATTTTGAAGGCAAGGCCATGTTGATGCTTTACTGAAACATAAGCCTTTAAAAAATAAAACCACAGCTTTAAGTGAGGGTGTTTATTCAAGTTAACTTTTTTCTTATTTTATTTTGTGTACACTAAATATTAAAGGGGAATAAACCCAAATTTAATAAAAACTTGCATACATAAAACATGTGTAAAACATGCTATTGTTATTACAAATATCTTCATGAGAAACAAATCGAGTAATAAATCCCCATACTAGGGGGGAGGGGGCGCCATTGTACTGTGAAAAGTTTGTAAGGAGTTAATGTGGATAATGTGTGTTAATGTGTGCTGTACTTTAAATGTACTGGAATATATACCATGTGTTCACATATACAAGCAGATGCCTGTCTGATGTGTGTAAATGTAATGTAGTATTTTGTCCAGATGTGCCTGTCCTTATAAATTTACTTATGCCCTTTTAGTACTTATCTACTGTTATTATTGTTCTCATCTTGCCTTATTGGAACTGATGCGTCTACATCCCATTCTTGCGATTTCTCACTCTTGCTAGAGTGAAAAGGACTACAAAACTCAGCCTTTTTAAACTGGCTACTGCAAACTATATGTTACTATAAGTAGCAGACTGCAACTTTGTATGTGTAAGTAAAAACCACTTGGTGATTAAAACATATTTTTAGTGTAACAGGAGCGTTTGAAAAGCTTTCCTTTCATTCACCTTGAAGAGAAAGATGATTGCATGCAGCCAGAATATCTTCGGTTTTAGGCTTCCCTCCCCCTCTACCACCACCCAGAAATATACCTTTACCTCTCCAGGATTCTGTGAGAGAATCACTAAAGTGGCATTGAGCTCATTTAGCAGTTTTCTCATTTATTTCAGAACTTTCAGGGGTTTTATACACAGATAGTCAATGTTTGGTAAGCCAACACAGGACAGGACGTTTTTGTGCAAAATTGCTGCATGCAGTTTATGGGATAGGCCAGTTAAAGAGAATTCAGTTGCAGAGGCACAATACAGTTGCTACATGTGGGTTTTTCCCTATTATATATACACACTGACTCAAACTGATGCAACATTAAAAATAACTCGGTCACAATTTATTGGGTCAACGTCCTTTTGACACGGTCAAAGGTCAAACAGAAAAAGCATACTGGTAAAACAGAAAAAGCCTATATGTATCTACACACCATAGAAAATCTGGCAATGTCACAAAGGCAAGTTGCAAGAACGTTACATGTCATTGTATAAACGTTTTCAAGGCTTTGGAGATGGTACAATGATACAGGCAGCCCAATGACCACGTACTAACAGACCCTACTACAGGACCAGCATAGTCATCTCCAGTGCCTTCGAAATTGCTTCCGTCCAGCTACTGCCATGCAGAACAAAAGTTGTCAGCAGAACAGAACCTAAACTGACCACAATTGGTGGAAGCATGTTTATGCAGCCGACGTCCGACTTACAGAGCACACCTGGGCTGGAATGCTTTTGGATGGAGTTCTGTTTTCTGATGAATCACATTTTAAGTTGAGTGTTGCTGATGGTAGAGTGAGAGTTAGGTGTAGGTGGAGTGAGTGTTGAGATGTTAATGTTCTGGACTGAGAACACTTGAGTGGATCAGGTGTCATGATTTGAGTGGGATTCAGCAGCAGACCCTACACACACCCACAGAATTCAAGTGGTGTGAGATGCCATAGGCAGTCATATAAGACACTGACAGTTGTGATCCGTAACTGCACTTTTATTGTGGAAATGAACTTTCATTAATTTCGGTTAGATTTTTTTTTTGTTAATGTTGGGTTAGAAGTTTGATTCAGTATACATACATTTTCCCCATTTCAGACCACATTGACCCAAACAAAAAAGAACAAAACAGAAAGAATGGAACAATTGCCAAAAAGCTTTCACCCCACCCCCAGTAGTTAAGGATCAGTGACCAAATCAAATCCCGGGAAAAAATCCCAAGCCTTGGACTGCATTTGATCTACACTGGGACTGTACTGTGCTTCTAAGGCATTTGGGGTGAAAATGTCTGCCAAACGAATATAATATAAAAATATAATTGAATTCCAATTCATTTCAAGCCACAAGTTGGCATTTGTAAAAGCTGCTTTTTTGGCAATAATGTAGTTTCCCTAGGCAACATGGCTTCACAAGGAAGAGATGTCCAGTAGATTTTCTTTAATCAGAAAATTTTGTTCCCCCTTTTTCTACTTATTAAATCTGAATGCAAGGCAAGGTTTTGGAGTCATTCTGGATAATCATGTGCCCTTGAGGATTAGTAAAGTCAAGTATATCTTCAAACCTCTTAAAAAAATCTCCTTTGACATGGCCCTTTTTGTAATTCTTTGCACTTGTATATTTTTGTGTATTTTTCTGCAGGCAGGACTGATCATAGACAATGGTGTAAAAACCACTGAAGCCAGTGCCAAAGACAAGAGACCCATTCTGTCACTTACATGGGCCAGGTGAGTCTCTCTCATTCATGTATGCATGCACAAACACATGCAAGGTGTTGGGGTACTGTCTTGAAGTGAATGTGTGATCAGTACAGCTACAACTTTGTCTTGTAAACCTTGCAAAAAAAAGTGACTTGTGTCATCTACACACAATAATTATATAGTGGTATGACACCACACATACATATATTCACACCCTCATTTGCAGCTATGGGCAATTTAGAGTTGCCAGTGCACAATACCAGTGTATTTTGGGAGGTCACAAAGACAGGAGGAGGTCATGTGAAACTTTAAAATTATCCAAGCACAGGACTGACCCGGGTCCCATTGAATGATAACATGGCAACACTACCCACCAAACAACAGAGCCACTGGCTCTCCTTTCAATATCCATATTTGAAGTGAACCATTAAGTATACAACAGCCAGGATACTCCTTTTATTCTATACCAACATCAGCTGTTAGTGTTTGACAAGATTGATCATACTTCTCCTCCAGGTTTAGTTTGATGCTTTTTTTCCTGTAATGTTGGACAGGTATAGCCCTCACCAGGATGCTGACCCCTTTAAACCCAGAGTGCCTGCCCTCATTCAGCGATTTGTTGCCTATAAGAACCAGGACCATGGGGCATGGGTCAGGGGAGGAGAAATACAGCTCGATAACTGCCAGTAAGTAGGCTCAAAGAATAAAAATATACCATCAGTCATTTACCCCTATATTAATGCTCAAAAGGCACTGAAAAACAATCAGTGAAATCAATGGATGTCTGCACAGCATCAAAATCTCCTGTATACGTATCCATATTAATTGTAAAGCTCCAGCATATTTTACTCTTCCAATAAATACTGTTCAGAATTTTTTTCACCTCAATTAACCTTGAAAAGAGTGAGAGTGATTATGTCATTTAGATTTCATCATTCATGCAGTACTTCATAAGGTTTTGATGAAAAAGATCAAATATATAAAAAAGTAAAACACATTAACTACACTGTTGTCATTATGATAACAATTGTTATCAGTCAGTTTTATTACTTATTGAATATTAAATGCATGCTATAATTTGAATAAATTGTCTTTAGCCTTATTACAAAAAATATGTGCTGTCTGACCCCATTGACTCCGTGTGTCTTTATTGTCTGCAGGTTTGCTGATAATGGAATCGGCCTCACTCTAGCCAGGTAGGGCTGCTAATCGTTCATTTTTTTTCTTTACCCCTTACACATTTTGCAATCATAATAAAAATGGATGCCTTTATGTTTACTGAATGGAGGCCATGGTTCTGGGGCTGTAATTGGAAAACACCATATATGGGAGGCTTCGTGAGATTCATTGGGGAAATCGGAGGCTTTGAGTAGTTGTGAAAGTAATTCAGTGGTGTGAAACTAGTGGCTGGGGGGGCCTGATGAGCATGCACAGTGGAGCCGCATTTATCTGGGCGTTTTGCTCACACTGCCAGTTTGCCTTTGTGTGTGTGTGTGTGTGTGTGTGTGTGTGTAGTGGAGGTACCTTCCCAGATGATGACGGCTCTAAGCAAGAGGTGAGGAACTCACTGTTTGTGGGAGAGAGCAAGAACCGAGGCATGCCTTTCCCTGATTACCACTTCTGGGGACCAAGTGGTTTGGACCACAATGGCAGGACCCTCCCGAGGGGAACGTAAGCACTTACAGTTCCCATAATTCTTTTCTCCACTGGTGGTATTGACATTTTTCAGTAGTGTGTCTCATCAGCACTGCCAAAGATAGAGCCTCAGTTTCAACTACAAATGGAATATTAAAACCTCCTTAGAGTCATTGATGGTAATGCTGATTTTATTAGCTATTTGAACTAGGCCTGAATCTGCATGCTAATAGCATCAGGTATGAATGTGTTAAACCATCATTATTCTGTGTCCTGCAGGGATTTCCCCATTCGTGGCATACAGATTTACGATGGCCCCATCAATGTCCAGAACTGTACCTTTCGTAAATATGTCGCTCTAGAAGGACGGCATACAAGCGCTATTGGCTTTCGACTCAACAACTCATGGCAAAGCTGTCCCAACAACAACTTCACAAGCATCAGATTTGAGGATGTTCCGGTAAGAGCTCAATAATGCGACGAGCCATTGGCTTTGAACTGATGGAGTCATGCATTTAAGCTGTGTATGATCAATAGAAAGAAAAGAAGATTCCTCACTTCAAAATATATATATATTCTTGAATGTGCTTAGTTCCATATAATACAGAACCAACTTTACCAATTGGGTTTACTTAACCCCCCTAACACCCTTCCCTTTCACATCCCCGTTCAAGAATCCAGTCCTTTCTTACCAATTTCCTTTCTCCGTCACTCGACAAACGCTTCACAATGACTTGCATCCGCTCTTTTCTCCCTGTGTTTTCTCTGTTGTGATTAAGATGTAAATTATCCTTTTTTTGACAAACACTCATCTGACTCTGATTATGATTTCAGATCACATCTCGAGTGTTCTTTGGAGAACCTGGTCCCTGGTTCAACAAGATGCACATGGATGGGGATAAGACCACCATTTTCCATGATACAGATGGCTCAGTAAGCGAATACCCTGGCGCCTTTGTGGTGAAAGACGACAATTGGCTTCTGCGCCACCCTGACTGTATTGACATACCGGACTGGAAGGCTGCCCTGTGCAGTGGACGCTTTGCCCAGGTAAGAGCTAACCCTCATCACTATCAAGCATGATTGTCTGGTGCCAACTAGATTTTTTTAGAGTGTACTCACACACACACAGCAATTTTCAAAGTGACCTTGCTCAAAGTGATTAAGCATGTCATGAGCTGTCGAATAGTTTTGTCAGAAAACCAAGTATTGAAAATCTGCAGTGAACAATTAATAAAAGCAATGTCTATTATAAATGGAATAAAGTAAAAATAAGAAGTAAACGTAAATCAAAAATACTTATTGTGGTGAAAAAACTGCGAATTTTAAACAGTAAGGAAATGAAAGTTAAAAAACATTAGCTAAACAAGATAATTGGGCACCTGAAAAGGGTATGCTGTCCAGTTAAGAAGAATAATAACATTTTACATAACATGTAAATCTTCCATGTAGAGCAAGTCTTTAGGCCAGTGTAATAATAAAGGAGTAGTGGTGACGTGATGAAATGACTGGTAGAGCGAGGGTGTAACTAACAAATAAACATCTAATTAGATCCCTTCATTAGACTCATTAGAAAGTTCCTATGTATGTAAATGTAATGACTATTATGATATTACTTTAGTACAATTTTCCTAAGCTCTCAAATGTCTATATTATTATAAAAAATTTAGCATAATTATTTTTAGAATAATATTCTTATAAAAGATTTATAGAAGGTTACAGAAGGGATGGGGTAGCAAATTTACATTTAAAAGCTAAAACATAACCAAATTAAGTTAATCACCAAGAAAAATGTCCACTTGCCAAAGGCAAAAATCAAACCCAGGGCCTTGGAACTCAGAACCTAACATACTACCTAATGCACCACAAAAAGCACAGCGGAAAAAAACACTTAGTGAAAATTGAAGACAACGAACACCTTCCCTTCTTAAAAGAGCCTGAAGGGAAAGTGTAGACTTAAAATCAGGAAATTTTCCCCCTTAAAAGAAAGAACTTGGAAAAATCAAGAAAGTGGCAAGGTTGACAAGGCAAGGCCAATCTTGTGCAGAGAAAATACTAGAATACAGCTCTCTTTTTTAAATTACCAATACCAGCTCAACCTTTTCCTCACAAAGTGGCTTCAGGACTGAGTCATAGAGAGTTGAGACTGTTTGAGCTAATTAGCTGGCTAACTTCTCATGCCTCCCTCTTGTGGCCAAACTTGACACAGCAGGCAAACCAGCTCTAGGTCTGATCCATACAAACATTTGAAGTAACGTGTTCTCAAGCTAGCATTGTTTTAATCATGATAGCACAATCATACTAACCATATTAAAGTCTTAAACAGTAACTCATCTCACCCATCTGCCCAAAATCCAGCATAAAATACCTGATAAACAGCAAATACCGTTCTCTAAGCTTTCTCCTGTGAAAAGGAATTGCGTGTTGTCTTCAATTCAATATTCACTGGTTCTCAAATACAAATGCTGCCCAGGATGATGGTATTTTCATGAGTTCACTTCATCTCATTTGTGTCTATGGCATATCAGTTTTAGGTTGAAGCACTATCTAGGTTTTATATATCTATAGTTAAATCCCTTTCAATTACTGCTGCCTCAGATTTATATCCAGGTCCTGAACCCAGCCAATCTAAATATGAAGATAGTGAAGGATGACTATCCGGACAAGCCGCTGGAGCTTGAAGGAGCTCTGGGAAAGAAGCATCACTACCAGCAGTTCCAGCCTGTGGTCACACTGGCCAAGAGCTACACAGTGTATTGGGATGCTGTCGCACCAGGAGAAGTCACTTTGTGGATTATTAACTTCAACAAGTCAGTAATACCAAAATCAAACCTAAAGCATTATTAGATAACACACAGTCATTTTGGTACATCTGAGAGTGGCTTTACATGAAGCTTACATAAAAATAT
>JAOUQZ010000004.1:9606471-9616662 GCA_028564935.1 Neosilurus hyrtlii
CCCCCCCCCCCTCCCTTTGTGTCTCATCTCTCTCTCTCTCTCTCTCTCTCTCTCTCTCTCTCTCTCTCTCTCTATCTCTCTCTTTCTCTCTCTCTGTATCATCTCTCTGTCTTTGTCTTTTTTCATTGTCTCTTTCTGTATATCTCACTGCCCCAGTCTTCTTTTCACTTCACTTCTCATCTCCTCTCTTCTCTAGTCTGGTCTTGTCCAAAATTTCACAGCCTATTCACTACATTAGCCATATACTTTACCGTAAACCCCATTATAGATGTATCAGCATCATTAGGCTCTTGTGGATATGTCTCATTCCACATACCATTCACTACATAGGCTACATGCAGTTATGACCGTCATTTATGCCTCACCATCACCATAGAGGTGTCTTTATTCACATACCCAAACGACTGTACAGGTCACATGACCCTGATTACAAACATATCACTGACATCATTGGAGGCATGTCTCAAATTATCTATAGCTGCTCTCTCTCTCTCGCTCTCTTTCTCTCTCTCTCTCTCTCTCTCTCTCTCTCTCTCTCACACACACACACACACACACACACACATCACTAAGGTTTCAGCATTAGCACTCCAACACATCACCTACAGACTACACAATGTGTATCTGTCAGTTACTGTTTGGACAATGTATGAGGTAGTGCATTATGAAATTTCAGGAGTGCAGTAACTGGATTATCCTTCTGGTCTGGGTGGGTCCTGAGCCTGAGCTACACCGTCCCCCATCCCCAACCCCCCAATGGAAACATGCAGAAACTCACACAGACAGAAACACAACCTGAAGGATGGCCTCCGAGGCTGTGAGGTGACAGCACTACCGATTGAGGCAACATTTAACCTGAGTGCACTGTATTCAACTGTTAGCAATAGGTATGATCACAAAGAGGCTTTATAGAAATCCAGATATAGATGTAGTGCACAAATGAGCTAAGCAGACAAGACAGTGGAATGATGTTAGATGATCTCAGATGTTATAAGGAAACTGTAAGAGGAACCAAATGCAAAAGGAAACCAGAGTACGCAGAGGAAACCCATGCAAGCACAGGGAAAATATGCAAACTCCACAGGGAAACGCCTGAGCCCGGGAATACCCAGAACCCAGAACCATCTTGCTGTAAGACAACTGTGCTAACCATTATGGCACCATGCTGTCCCAATTTATATACTGTGATCTAAAATTAAAAAAAGAATATTTTAACAAATTTGATCAAATTAGTTTTACATATAAAACTTTATAATAAGGGGTATTTACTTTTGATATGTCTCTGTCTGTTGTGTATGTTTCATGCAATTTAGACCTGCCTAGCATAGACATACACTTACTTACTCACTCATCTGCCAAACCACTTACTCATACTAGGGTCGTGGGGAGGCTGGAGACTATCTCAGCCGACACGGTGAAGGCAGAGTGCACCCTGAACGGTTCACCAATCCCATGCAGGGCCAACACGCACAGCCATTCACACTCACACCCAGTGGCAATTTGGAGTAGCCAATTAGCCTAATGTGCATGTCTTTGGACTGTGGGAGGAAACCTGAGTACTTGTAGGAAACCCACGCATTCATGAAGAGAACATCCCCAAAGAAACCTAAGCCTGGGACTCGAAACCTGGACCTTCTGGCTGTGAGGTGCACATGCTCACCACTATGCCACCATGCCGCCCAGACATATTGTTAGTAAGTAAATTCTCAATGCCTAATAATGTCTAATGCCACTTTTAACCAGCAGATGGAGGCATGTGAATGTGTTTCTGCCTGCAACATGATGTTTCTGCATGCCACACGGCATATATCCACATCTGTCTTCATTCATTCAAGGGAACAGCTTGGCCAAAAGATGAAACGCATGCCATTTTACCTTTAGTTTTATTCTTAAACTGTGAAGCAAATAGCTACCAAGTCATGGGAGCTTACAACTAACAGTTTAACAAACGTCATGTCTAAATAGTCCACCGTTCACTTCAAAAAGTCATTATTTAGTCAAGAAATATAATTTCTGTATGAACAGTATTGAATAGCTGATTCACTCTGAATTCAGTAGTATATTAATTAAATATGTCTCTCTGCTTCAGTACAAAACATTTGTACAAGACCCCACTAAGGGGTAAGAGGGAATTCTCAGACCATGCTGAAGTTGGTAAAATCCTGGTTACAGACCCCTCTTGACCAAAACTGCTGCTAACAAACTACAGTGTGTTTGCATGTGTTGACGATTCACTACTGTCTGTGTACTGTGTTTGTTTAGGCATTCCTGTCCACCACGTGATTCAAGTGAGTTGTTCATACTGGCTGCATTCAGAACAGCTGCAGTGTGCATACATGAGTGTATGTGTGTGTCTGGGGTTAATCAGGGAAGAAATTCCCTTCCAGACTACTTTTAAATCCAGAGTCAGGCAAGCTTGTATCCACTTTAGTACAAACACTCACACACCGCATCACCACAGAGTTAGTGAACAGAGAGCTCTTTATACACCCTCCCACAGTGAATCCCTCACACATTAGCTGAACACACAAGGTCAACTAGGAAAAACCCAGTAAGAATAAAATTCACATCTGACAAGTACACATTTTATGGATTGTAAAACCCCTTTAATGCGCTTAAGAAAGTGAATGACGCTTAGCAAACTCCAATTTCAGCTTAAAGTTTAGAGGTTGTGGTTTTTAAGACTTGCTCAAGATCCCAACAGAGCCTTTTTAGCACTTCTGGGATTTGAAGTCACAACTCACTCTGTTAGGAAAAAGTTTGGCAAAATATTTTTCATTTATTCTGTTATCTTTACTCCACATGTTGTCAGTCATTTTGGGGGACAATCCTCTGTTACTTGTTAGTGCGGTTATTCTTTTAAATCTAGCACAAACCCAAAGAAACACTTTTATTAAGTGGGGAATAAACAAAGCAGGGAGTTCTCTCAAAGGAAAATAATCATCCACAAGTTGAGTGTAATGTTTCATGACACAAAGTGACACACATGAAGTTGACCCCACCCCCCAATAAATAAATCACATTTTGCAGTTTACATGTCTTTTATACAACAGCAATTTGCCAAGGGTTCCATTTTTTTTACAATGAAAAATGCATTGTGCTTTTTTATGCAACATACCCCTACATTTCATATGCATGTAGAACATTCATTCGCTGAACCTCTTAATACGACTAGGGTTGTGGGGAATCTGAGCGAAGGCAGGGTACACCCTGAGCAGCTTGTCAGTCCATTGCAGGGCCAACACACACACTCACACACACACACACACACACGCACACACACACACTTGGGGCAATCTGGAACAGACAAATAGACTAATGTACATGTCTTTGGACTGTACCCAGAGGAAGCCCATGTAAGCACAGGAGGAACATGCTAACTAACTGCTGATTCTGGGCTCAAACCAAGAACCTTCTTGCTATGAGGTGTACCTACAACACAACACCACTATGCTGCACAGTTGTGCAACGTGTATAAGTATTAGTAGTTACTTAGAAAGTAAAAACAAGAAAGTGCAACTACAGTTAAGCATTGAGCTGGTAGCATCCTGCTATGGGGGTGTTTCTTTGCAGTAGAGACTGGGGCACTTGTCAAGATCGAATGAAAATGAATGGGGCAAAACACCATCATATCCTTGAGGAAAAACTGCTGCTGTTGGCCAGAAAGTGGACTTTAGAATGAATTGAAAATTGCAGTCCATTGAATTTGACTGAGATTCAACAGTTCTGTAAAGTCTAGATGTGCAACATTGATAGAGAAGTATCTCAACAGGTTCATGGCAGCAATGAAAGCAAAAGGTGCATTCAAAAAGTACTGAGGGGGTGATAATTTAACCATCTCAGTGATTCTATTTATTTTATTTATTTATTTATTTAATAATTTTCAAGAACTGTTGCTATCAGACAGCTGGAAAATATATCTTGGAAAGATATATAGAATATATTGAAAATATATATGTGACGACTGATGGCCCTGCGATGGCCTGGTGAGCTGTCCAGCGTGTAACCCGCCCTCGCCCAGAGTCGGCTGAAATGGGCACCAGCCTCCCCGCGACCCTAATAAGGAATAAGCGGTTCAGAAATGAATGAATGAATGAATATATATGTGAGTATTTGGAATGGTTTCTTTACTACACTGGCTTGTAGAAGTCCCCTTGAACTTTTCTAAATTTTGTCACATTACAGCCACAAACCTAAATGTATTTTATTGGGATTTTATGTGATAGACCAACACAAAGTGGTGCATAATAGTGAAGTGGAGGGAAAATGGTATATAGTTTTAACATTTTTTCGCAATTAAAAATCAGAAAAAAATCGGAGCTGGAGCCAATCCCACCTGCCTTTGGGCGAGAGGCGGAATCCACCCAATACAGCCTGTTTTCTGGGCTAACACGGACACAGGCATGCATTCACATTCGTATTCATACCAATGGTCAATTTAAAGTTTGCCAGTTGAATTAATGTGCATGTTTTTGAAATATGGGAGGAAAAGAGAGTACCCCAAGGAAACCCTCACTAAAAGGTCTCTGGCCAAGTTTCAAACCCAGAGCCTTCTCACTATGGTGAAAGCACTAACCACTGAGTCACCAAAGATGCAGAGTCATCCTGCTGCTTATTTTATATAGGGGTCAGGACTTACATTTTCATTACAGCATTTTTTCAGCATTTGGCAGACGCTCTTATCCAGAGCGACTTGCAATTATCATTCTTATACAACTGAGCAATTGACGGTTAAGGGCCTTGCTCAAGGGCCCACCAGTGGTGATAGTGGGGACTGAACTGCTGACCTTCGGATCAGTAACCCATCGCCTTAACCATTAAGCCACCACTGCCCTTTTGACTTCATGTTACTAATGCACAGAAAATCGGTTGTGGAGGATGATGTTCCTTCACTGCTCTAGGTTGCTGAAGCATTTTAAGGGTCTCCATTGCTGATCTCTTGAGTTTGAGACAGAATTTGATGTTTGCTCTCAGGTGTATAGTAAAATTACAAAGGCACACATGCTTGTGATCTCACTCAACATAGTGACTCATGAGTGTCACTCTGTTCCATGTTCATGACTGTGCCACGCTCTGTTCATTTGATACAGGAACAGTCCTGGAACTTTGTGATTATTAACATTAATATATCATGTTACATTTGAATAAAAATGCAAATTCTGCAGTTACCATACATACAAAAAATGTTTAATGAATTATTGGACAAATGTCATTTAAATAGCACCATGACTGCACCCATAACAAAGCATAGTAATCATACATATCATACATTTCTGTGGGTGTGGTCATGGAGCTCAGCTGTTTAGATGTCTGATGCACTGGGCTGCTGCTTAAAGACTTCTTTTTTTTTGCAGAACTGCCATGCAGATGTGGTAGATAGTGGGTTACAAGACTAGTGAGAGTTTATAGATTTGCTGCCTGAGATGACTACTCTGTGTGTATGTGTGTGTGTGTGTGTGTGTGTGTGTGTGTGTGTGTGTGTGTATACAGGAGGAAAGACTGAAGCAGTGTGCAGCTAAGTAGGTGTGAGGTCAGCGTCCATGACGGAAACTCTCTCTCTCTCTCTCTCTCTCTCTCTCTCTCACACACACACACACACACACACTCACACACGCACACACACGCTGTGTCTTGATGGCCACTCTGCTCTGTGAGAGGACTCTTGTGTTCAACTGGCTGCTTTGGAGGGTGGGAGGGTAGATGGGTGTGTAGCTGTGCCCAGTCTCAGCTGTGAGAGAGTGGCAGAGATAGAGAGAGAGAGAGAGAGAGAGAGAGAGGTGGGTGGGGGGGAAACTTGTTTCACAGTACATCTTTTATCACCCAGAATGAAGAAACCCACTTCTCCTTCTTGACTTTTCTGGATGGATGAACTTCATGGACGCCTTTTAAGGAGCGGTTAATATTCCACCTGGATGTTCTCATATGAGCAGATGATTACCACCAGTGAGTATCTGCCCCGATCTGTCTTATGTTTTCTTCTGTGGCAAAATATGAAACCCAAAAGGGAAAAAATATTAATTAAATGTTGCCTCAAAGCAGATGTTAATCTGGGAACAGGCTACGGTTGGTGTGTAAAAAAAAAAAAAGAAATCAACATAGGTTTGTATAGCTTGCTGGTCTTTTGTGATGATTTGTAAGTCAGTAATGGTATTTATTTTTAACTATTTAAATGGGCTGATCTCACAGTGTACTGTAAAGTGGTGCAGAAAATCATCTTTAAGTGATATTTTACGTGTACAGCTTTCTAATAAAGTTTGAAGGTGAAATCTGGAGGTTTCTGATAATGACTGCTAATAAACTGGGGAATGAATGGATATCTGTAACATTTGCATCTGTAATTCTGCACAGTGATTCTGTCTGTGAAAAACAAAAACATTGATCTGTAGTATAGAACTATGAATTATTTCTTTATATACTAGCTTAAGAGAATAGTTTGCAATTCGGACAATTTCTTTTTTTACCCAACTTATCCCTGCCCTTTCTGTAGAAACTGTACATTTGTGTGCCACCTTTTAAAGAAATAGAGCAGCTGAAGTTGTAGCCAATGTCTGGGTCAGAAAGAGCATGCTGATTAATGGAAAACCATGTCTATCTGAACTTGTATAGGAAACAATATTTTTTCCACATACAAAAAGATATTATCGGGTGCACATACAAAAAGATATTATGGACTATATACTGAAATATTGTACTATTTTGTATTATTATATTTGTGTGCTTGATATATTGCTATGCTTTAAAATCTGGTAATTATTACTGCTAATCATAGCAAATTAGTAGCATTAGCTATCGCTGATACCTGACAGCTAGCTAAACACAGCACTGTTCTGATGTTAACCTGCTAAAAGGCTGATTACTCCCATTCACTTGGCTGTTTGGTCTCCCCATGTCTGTTCAAGGTTTCTCAGGTTTCTCTGGTTTCTTCTATCCTCTCAAAAATACCAAACCTCTGCTGTCATTTTATCATTGCCCACCTATTTTTGTTACTCCTGGTTTAATTTGAGTGTATAAAATCTTTGTATATCTCATATAAGCTGGTGAAGTGGTGCAGTGAGTAGTTTTGTCGCCTCACAACTCCAGGTCGCTTGTTTATGGACATGTTGTCCCCATGTCATGTTTGATGTTCTTCCTGGTTCTCTGGTTTCTTCCAACCTCCAAAAAATATACAGTAACAGAAAATATACAAAAACATTAGGTGGATTGGCTAAGATGAATGTGTACATTTATGGATTCCTGTGATAAGGCATCTCATCCAAGGTGTATTCCCCTATACACACCCTATGTCAGGCTGCAAATTCATACAAACCAAGTCTGTGATTATGAATACAGCCAATATCTCTAACACTATTCCAAAAAAGTCACATGGGATGCTGGAGCCAATCCCAGCTGACTTCAGGTAAGAAGTATGGTACACTTTGAACAGGGCACAGTTCACAACAACCGTTTCACACCAATAGGCAATTTAAGGTAGCTAGTTGACCTAATGTTCATGTCTCTCTACTGTGTGAGCTTCCCTCTCTTTGAAGCTTGCTACTCTTTAAAAACGTTAGCAGAGTGTAGCCTCATATTCCAGAGTATGTATAGTATACTTGTAGGAAAGATTGCACAGTGAACTCCAGATATTGATTTTTATCTTAGTAAGAAGGGCAAAGGCAGATTTATGTACTGCTGTATAGGAGTGTACTTATCTCTCCACCCAAAACTACAATTATATACATAGTAATATACCAACATACTATATACCTTCAAATATTTTAATTCATAATGCAAACTTAAGTACAAATTAAACACTAATGACAAGCTCCATTATCACTGGGTTGTCATTGCTGTCCCCCCAGTGCAGATAACTGGGTTATCAAAGGCCAGCCGCTGTCTGTCTTGCTGACTTTCGAAAAGAGTAGGCAGCATCACCATTAGTGTGTTTTTGCCGCCCGATTGCCTGGCAAGCTGTTCAAGATGTACCCTTCCATCGCCCAGAGTCAGCTGAGATGGGCTCCAGCCTCCCTGCTACCCTAATTAGGATTAAGCAGTTTAGAAAATGAATAAATGAAAGAATGAATGGACTATGTGCATTTTGTATGTTGAAGTTTAATTTATTTATTTATTTATTTTGGTTGTTGTTGTTGTTGAATGAGATGATTTAGGTTTCTATACAGATCTTTCTGAAAACATTCTGAGAACTATTTCTTTAAGCATGCACAGGGCTGTAAATAAAGATTACACATAAGAAATACTGTCTGCAAAGTATTTTCATGAGACACACCAATACACATATTCATATACTTGGCTGCCAACTAAAATGATAATGCCTTTCTTGAATACCGTTCCCAAAGTGTGGGATTTATCCATTTAGCTGTGGAAAATGAACAATAAAATAGATTTTCTAATAACCAACAGAGTGTTTCAAATGACATTTCAAATATTACATTGTCCAATATTAATATTTTGCTCTCAAAATAGGAGTAATAGTCTTTTTAGTGTTTTAAATTATGCAGTAGTTTTTTGTTTATTATTATTATTTTTTTAGCTGTTTGCTCATGACCTGTAATCTTTCAGAAGCTTTCATATTTAATATGTTTAATCATGCATAGTATTATAGATGTCATGTATATTAACACCTGAAACATGTAGTACAAAGCATGGCCTTTCCTGTAACTTACTTTATGAGGTCGTTCTGGGGTCACAAATCAGGGCATAATAAAGGAATACACTATTCAATATTAATCATGAAATATTTCTGTGCTTGCAAAAAAAAGTTCAAGTTAAAAAAAAACTCAAGTAAAAAAAAAAAAAAAAAACTCAATTGTGTCCATAAGCAATCACGGTGTTCATGTCACATTTAATAATCTGACTGTTTATAAACAAACAAAACAAAACAAAACAATACCAAAAAAAAATACAATAAAAAACCACTGAGAAAAAGCAACATATTCCAGCATCTGGAATAACTAAGAACAATGCAGTTTGAGCACCATCAAATGCATGCTTACTTCAGAAATTATTGAATCAGCTTTACACTTTCTCATCTGGCAGATGATTTTTGTCAAAGTGTATCATAAATAATAAAGATTTTACTGGGGGACAAAAGACGTGTATTTAACCCTAATTGAACTCAATAACATGCAGTTTATTTCATGATTTTCTTAAATATCTGGTAATGATACACTATCTGTCCTATCTATCTATCAATCTATCTATCTATCTATCTATTTATCTATCTATCTATCTATCTATCTATCTATCTATCTATCTATCCACTGGCAAAAGATGTGTGTGTGTGTTCATATTTAACATCATCTCTAGACCTCTGTCCTGATTAGCACTTTCTTTTCATATCTGTCTTTTTTGCTCTCTCTCTCTCTCTTCCCCTCACTGTTTTGCTCTCTGACTCAGCTTATGTTACAGCTGTGAGCCATTACATCAATATTCACAGTCAGACTATTTCAGTCTATTTCAGTGACTATACTAGTCACTCTGATACTACTGTAATTCAGTCTTACAGAATACAGCATGCATATGACATCCATGAGCAAATAGTTAAGCTCTCAGAATATAAACATATTATGGCTACTGATAAGAGGTTTTAAATTACAATACAAAGAAGGTTAAGTGGGCCTACATTGGATTCACACAGTCAATACTGATAAATATATCCTCTAGCGCTCATGCTATGGCTGAAAAAAAAGACATACAATTTCCCATAAGGTGTACTAAATATTGCATTAAAGGAATACACTGGCCAAAAATGACTTATGATTTACTGTACATAATATACACTTTACCACAAGTGTATACAATCAGCCACTACCTGAAACTAGCCAGCATCATTTGAACAGTAAACTTTTAAAAGTAAATTTAAACAATAAATTTGCTTTTATTAGTTTTTGCATGAGTGACAAGTTCACCAAGTGCACATGAATTTCTGCTATGCAATTGCTATAATACAGCTTTTTTACAATCACTTATATGTCTTTTGTGATATGTATTTTTGTTCTGGTCATTGTGTAACAGGCTCTGGATTGGTGTCAGCACTATTTTTTATATAAAAGACGCAAGAACTTTAATATTGTATTTATGTACAGATATAGCAGTTTGTCTGGTGATAGTTTGGTTGAAAGGGTCATTGCTTTATATCTATAATGTTTCTGTCTCCTCTTTTTTCTTTTTAGTTTTCCTTTTGCTTCGGTTTGC
>JAOUQZ010000004.1:9626186-9644959 GCA_028564935.1 Neosilurus hyrtlii
TCTGGTCCTGCTGCTTTCCTCGTGTTCACTCTCCTGAATGCCTTTCTCACGTTGTGCTCTGAGATGATGAATGAGTTATCCTCTCTGGTGTGCTCGCGATGTTAGCACTGCTAACGTTGTTAGCGCTGCGAGCTGCAGCCTCGAAGCGAGCATAAAAGGTATTTAGCTCGTCTGCCAGAGAAGCGTCTGCATTCACCGATCTGCAAGTTGGTGCTTTGTAGTCCGTCATGTTCCTCAGTCCCTGCCACTCTTTTGGAATTGTGACTCTAGTTTCTGTGCATAGCGCAGAGATGTTAGCTGATATGTAGAAGTGATAGAAATTACCATAATTTTTTAGGCAGAAATGACAATGGAGGAGTAATAAAATGATGATTTATTAATTTGCCAAACCACTTAATCCTACTAGGATCGAAACTGAGGTGCGCCCTGTAGTTCTTAAGTCCACTGCAGGGCCAACACATAAGTATAAGTGTAAGAAGCCAGAGCTTAAGCTTCTACAGTCAAACAAGATTTGTAACATTATTGTTGCACTTTTTCCTTTCTTCAGGGAAAGCAACAAGCTCTTTTCTTTCATAGGCAGACAAGAATTTACTGATGCAAATAAGGCACTAAAGTAGTTTTTAAAAGTAGTGAGTCTGAAGAAATTTGGCCAAGCTGTAGAAAGCAAGTGAACTGAACAACAGTAAGCTGCTCTGCACTCCTCTGCTTGCACTTTGAAGCTTTCCTGCCACTGTCATGATTTTAAAAAATTAAAAATATATATAAAAATCTCATTTTAGTGTGTGTTTTTCATTTTGCCATATTGTCCCATTACATCTTTATTTATAAAGCACATTAAAAAACTACCAGGTTGAACAAATTGCCCTCCAATGGATTGGCGAGCAGTTCAGGGGGTACCCCACCTTCGCCCAGAGTCAGCTGAAATAGGCTCCAGCCTCCTAGCAACCCTAGTCGGACTGAATGGTTGAATTAAGTGATTGAATGAACACAGCAATTTAATGAATGAGTAAATAAAACACCACACAGTAAATTACAAATAAAATATCTAATAGTAAATAACAGTTAAAATGCCACACCACACAACTATCGATATGGGTTAAAAGCCAGTGAGTACATTTGAGTTTTTAGCAGTGCTTTAAAACCAGGCAGGCTGGGAGCTAATCTGCTTTAGAGAGGTCCCCAACCCAGATCTTAATGACCTAGTGGGAAAATAGGTTTTAAAAGGTCTGGGTAATAAAAATCTTCAAATCAAATCAAAATTTAAAATGATGTCCCTCTGTGAATAATTATGTGCCTTTAGAGAAACATTGTTAATTATCTGATGGTAATATGACCAGTTGACTAACAAGTCATCCCTGTACTGGTCCACATAATGTGATTATAATACAAACAAACCAACCATGGAATAAAAGATCTATTCTATATCTGCTTCTCTAAGTAAGATTAAGATTGATAATAAGTAAGATTGATTGTTGTTTAGCTACCGTAGCTGAATTCGCCTAACTATTCTATTAACTTAAAACTTAAACTGGAAATTTTTCCACTGACTCAACTGTTACAAGCTGTTATATGATATGTTAAAATACCACCTTCTTAATTTTTTAGTGATGCAACAGGCTGTTGTAATTTTTGGGTTGCAGCCTACTTTTTTGCATGAGAAGTATCAGACTACACAATGTGTGGCATGACACTGTATTTCACAATGTAGTGCTCCACTTGTGTTTTGAATTACACAAGAATGAAATGTTTACTGAAAATCTTTCAGAGCCGTTCTGATACCCCTGGCACACAGTTGATAACAAAGCTGTTCCGCTTGCTCTGCTTTCCTTCTTTGGGTGTTTGTCTGTTCCTGTTGTATTTTAATCGCTGTTTTGACAAGAGCCCAATTTGAGAAACTGCAAGCTAATGTCAGATTTTTGCATTCCAGCAAGACATCAACAACTAACTCTGATCATTGTGGGCGGTCTGCAGTAACATCTACCATCTATTTACAATTCCATGCTGACTTGTATACCCCAGCAGCTTTATGCTGTTATATCTTCATTTATAGGTGTGTCATGCAGTGTATTACTAACTGGTATTTCACACTGTTTTTTTAGTAGAGGTGATGATTTGCTAAAATATTTCCATGTTTGAATAACATCTCCTATCTCCCAGCCTATGAGACATTAAACACCTGGATTACTGAAAATCTTCATTACACACTGATAAGAAACTTGTCTTCCGTATAGCATGTTTTAAACTTGTTCTGTGTGAAAATGTTATGTTCTATTGTTTTTCCAGCTCTTGTCAGGATGGTTTGATTGGATGTTGACTTGTTTATGATTTTTCATAGGCTGTGCAAAGACCTTCACGCTCACTCAGTTCAGCACATCTGCTCCATTCCAGCAGCAGTGTCCAGGCTTTCATCATCTGTAATATAGTGTTAATGAAGGCCCCTGGAAAGGTAATGCTTGTTTGCAGAAACACACACTCTACAGAATAAAGGCCTAGTGTGCACTACTCAGTAGCTGTTTTGTAATGATAATAATAATTGAGATAATCTATAATAAATAAAGTTAATTTCTATTGTTCTATGATCCTATCTTGACATGCACAAACATGCACAAAACCTGAACCCAAATATATCGGTCTTTTAGGGTCTAGGTTTCAGTATAGTCGGAGGCAGGGACAGCATGTATGGACCAATGGGAATCTATGTAAAAACCATTTTTCCTGGTGGAGCAGCTGCAGCCGACGGACGACTACAGGAAGGTAGAGATGTCAAAATGTTCAAAAAATTCAGCCATTTATCAACTAATGCTTTGATGTATGCACATGAGCCAGTGTTACCAATAAGATTAAACATGCATCAAATAAGTCCATCAGTCAGTCATTACTAAAAAATAAACCATATTACTATGATAAACATATGATTCACATTTTTAAGAACTTCCTGTAGCCTTGTTATTATTGTTTTTCTTGAAGGAGATGAAATTCTGGAGCTCAATGGAGATTCACTGCATGGACTTACACATGAAGATGCTTTACAGAAGTTTAAAGTGAGCTGTTCACCATCTGTCATTCCTGTGTTTATTTGCATGGTGCAAAAATATCCTGAATGTTTGGGTTTATTTGATATTACCAAGTACTTTTTTTCCGTCTTCAGTCTTATAATGCAGCCTTTTTGATCCTTGCTTTGTACACTAATGAATCCATCCATCCATTCATCTATCCATCCATCATACCTTCCATTAATCCATCCTATCATGTTATCTTTCTTCACATTCAAACATTAGAAACCACATGAAATTAAAAGGTTCATTCATTCATTCACTTCTCTATCCATCCATCAATCCATGTTATATATTCAAAAACATCAGAAGTCACATCCATGCAGCTGTATTATATAATGCTAAACTTGCCTCAGAACATTGATCCCAGGGTTGCACCTGACATGCCCACTATCATCTCAGATTTGATACAGATTGTCGGTTACTGTTTGTATGGAATTCCCAAGCATGATCTTATTGAGTATATGTGGGTTTCCTCTGGATCCTTTGGCACTACGTGGAGTGTCTGTGCTAATTTTTCATAGATGTTAATACTGTATATGTGTGCATGCTGTCCTGTGATGAAGTTGCACCCTTACTGCACTAACTCTTCCGTGAAAGGTTTCATTCCAGCCAATAAACAGCCACCTTTGATTTTAATTGTTAACTGTTCTTGGCCATTATATATCTTATTTGGTTTAAATGAGTACCTGCAGCCACATCTGCCCTTTATGGATAAATTGAATACTTCAGAATATATTAGAATAAGACTGTGGCAATATCATTATCCACATCATCTACCTGTAGTTGCATCCATCCTCTATGTATGCATTTACGCATATGTCTATCTCTCTAATGTCTATCTCGCTATCTCTTTATATATTTATTCGTTTATGCTTTTGCCCAGGCAACAAAAAATTTCCCTTACTCTGCATATTAGAAGACATTCATTCAAACCACATCCATTTATCCATTGTTCATGTATCCATCATTGTTCAAAATCATTTTCCTCCTTCTCTTTATGCGGCTTCTGAAGCAAGTGAAGAAAGGTCTGCTAACACTGGTGGTAAGGACCAGGTTAGGTGCAGCAGTTGGCAGTCAGACTCAGATGGCCCAGTTGTGCCGCTCCAAGTCTCTGAGTTCTTCTGCAGGTATCAGCCGAGCTAGTGATGAGTTGGCTGACTTCCCCAACTTGGCCACTCATGCCAAGCCCAGAGACCGCATAATGATGGAAATCTCCCTGCAGAAGGGTCAGTATACACGTTTTAGAGCAATAGACATGTTTAAAAATGAACAATAATGAAATTTGTAGTGGTTTGTATGACGTTGTGTGTGTGTAGAAGTTGGTGTGGGCCTTGGTATTGGGTTGTGTTGTGTTCCGTCTGCTGATGGCGGTCCTGGAATCTACATTCACACGCTGTCGCCAGGTTCAGTGGCACACATGGATGGCCGATTGAGGTAAATAGAGACTTGCATTGCATGGGCTAAAAAGAGACTACATTAGTATTTGATGAATGCATAATAATAATCATTTAAAAGCACATCTTAAAATCTGTTAAGAGCTCTCTTTTCCACCTATCAATCTTCTAGTCTCAGTTCATATGTTTTTCAGATGTGGAGATGAGATTGTGGAGATTAATGGCACCGTGGTTTGCAACTTGACACTCAATGATGCGTACACAGTTTTGAGTCAGTGCAGCCCAGGGACAATTCGGCTCATCATCAGTCGACACCCTGACCCTAAAGTAGGTTTGCAGCTAATCTGTAATCTATACCTGAAAAGCTTTTCATGCACGGTTATAAATACTTCTACAGCATATGCATGCTAGGTGCCTACAATTCACTCTTAATATTTAATAGATGATAAATGCTGTGGTCTTGTGTATCATCACACTGCAATTCCCTTTGCCGTTGTCTAACATACTATGCACTGATATGGCAGTTTAGTTTTCTTCTTTAATAAATTTTTCTTATTACATTCATCTTTCAATAATTGAATTCATCACATCAGGACTGCTGTTGTTCAGTAACTGAGTTCTTTGTTTTGTATTCCTGTAGTTGGTCATATGCTTTGAGATTTTCTCTGCTGTATTTAATTAAGACCTGCCATATACGACATATGGAGCCATTAACGCTGCTGCATCTCCTATAATATTGATGTCAACATTAGTGCTGATGCACTGATTGATTTTCCATGTAAAATAAAGCACAACAAATTAAATTTTAAAGTCATTTTGTATGTTTGTGTACAGGTTTCTGAACAGCAGCTGAATGAGGCCATTGCACAGGCAGTAGAAAACAGCAAAGTTAAGCGAGACAAGAGTCACTGGAGTATTGAGGGTAAGTACAGTATGATTCATCATAGGCTGTTATTATATACATTTTTGTATAAAAATGCATCATAGCTAAGATATCTGCCTCTCTAATGAAATAAGATGTACAATAAATCAATTTGGATACATAATTTGTTCAGCAGCACTTAAAAAACTGGTGTCAGTTATTTAACTGTCAGGCTTTAATGCATCTGAGCAATAACTTACATCTAACCTCAGGTGTTAGATGGACTGACCCATATTTATACAGAGCACTTAAACTGTCCGGTATAAGTGGTTAAACTGGTAGGTCATGATGCATTTTGAAATTTAATCTTAAGTTTAACCTCAGGTCTGAAGAAGATGGAGCCATGTTCTCACCACAGGACAAAGTGCGAGTGCTATATAGAGCGAAGCCACAGCCAGCTGAGCAGCCAGCATGCCCAGAAAGCCATGATCCGTTCCTGTAGTGAGGGTGCCTACAACCAGCGCAATACAATAACCAGTACTAACATGGTACCCATCTCTCAGCACCAGAACATGACCCGAGTACATAGCATGGAAGCCTCCATGACAGCCAACTGTGAGGTTCAGACCAGCATCAGGTTGTCCCCAAATTCATATGCAGATGACTACAATGTGCCCTACAACTCTCAAATGAACTTTTTGAGTCATGAGAGGTTAAATGCAGGTTTAGGGAGGACAAGGGTATTTAAGGGTAGACCTCGGTCTCTACCACGAAGGTACTGTAGACGGCAGGGTGTCACCAGTGAAGAGGCACTAACTGACTCAAGTGGCTCCAATGGAAGTTCACCAGTGAAATTGGAAAACCCATTGCCTTCACAAAGCTGCCAGGTAAGATTGTCTTCAAGGTTTTCAGTTTTCAATATGAATGGCTTTATATTTTGGGAACCTATAATTTTTTTGCTTGGAGACAAACTCAACAAACCATTCTTTCAGGGTAAAAATACTGAATGTTGATTTTGCTTTCACATTTTTAGACTTTGAAAACTGCTCTTAAAATTCCAATCTATAAATTCTTAATTTAATGCTGCCATAGACTGTTAGTTGCATCTTTTGTGTAGTGTACTTCTGCAATAGCACCAACCTTTCTAAAGAGAAGGATATGGCAAATCAGGACAAGCAAACTGTCCATAAATGGTAGTTGAGTGAGAGTAGGTGTGATCAGCTAGACTGCAAGTGTCTTTAACCATTCACAGTGTGAAAGCATGGCAATGTTTAATAAATAAATTATAAAATCAGTCATCCTTAGAATACTACTTACATGCATTTACTTTGAAGCTGCATAACCTTCTGCATTTTGCTTAAACATATTAGTCTATACGATTCTGTAATTTACAACTTAACTATATTTGAATTCTTGTCCTTAATGTTTTCTAATGACTCATCCAGCACAACAGAACATACTAATGTTGCAAGATGTGTTTTCCTTTATGTTTTAAATCACATTTACATTTACATTTTCAATCTACAAATGTGTCACCCTTAACCAACACATTTCCTGCTTTATGAAAACCACAACTCACAGTGAATCTGCATGGGTTTTGTCCTGCATGGTAGAATTAATAAGTAGCACTGAATCCATAACTAGTGACTGAAATGATCTTTAAACTAATCCCTCATTGTCCTGTTCTTCCTCTCTCCACATGCTTCTAGTTGTTCTGCAGTATATACAAAGCTTTGAGAAAGATCTCAAGGCTTCTGTTTAAGAAAGTATGTGGCATTCTCCTTCTTCCTCTTTCTGCTCTGGTGAATACAGTGCACGGGGATGACAATAAACTTCACAAATATGTTATGCAAAATTTGTTGCATTGTCCTTTGTCTTGCTGCTTGGTATAGGGCATGTTTCTGCAGTGTGTGGTTGGGTTGTCCTTGTCTGCATCAGTGGTGCATGTGGAATTATTACCACCGGATGTGTTTTTACACCTTTCTAAATGCTACGAAATAAGTGTTGCGCTCACCCAACCGTTTCCTGTTTGCGTGACAGGAAGCGGATGAACGCTCAGAAGAAGCTAAAGCAGTACTCTCTGAGCCTCTCTCTGCTCATACAGCTGAAAACATACACAGGGAGGGCAGACAACACAGAGGTATGCTGTCAATGTGATTGTTGTGTGTTTACCTTTTATTTCATTGGTTAATTCATCATTTTATATTTAATCTATAGAGATAAATATGCCTGTATCCAGTACAACATTTTCCAATTTTCCAGTGAACTGTTTCCAGTTAGTTCCCCTTTTACATTCTGTTCTTTAACAGATTATAATATTGTATGTTTCTAAAAGAAAGTATTCATTGCAGATAGTGGAGAGTTGTGCAGTGTGATTTGCTAGCCATGTGTTATTTAGCATGGTTATTTTTGTTGAATGGCCACTAATAGTGTTTTGCTGTATGCATGACATTTCAGACCCCCAGTCTTCCAGCCACCTGTGCAGTCCAACTAGGAGAACTAGTCTGAGACATCAGGACGGAGTGGAGTTGATCCGTAATCAGCCAGTTGACCCTTGGGTGAGGCTAACAGACAGCCTTGAGAAGCGCCTGAACTATCGAAAAATCATGAGTGACCATAACGGGAATAATGAGATAAATGGCTCGGTCCCAGAGACCACGGACCCCATCTCTAGCTCAAAGCCAGAGGAAACTGACAGTGTTAAAAAGGGGCCTCCAGTGGCTCCAAAACCTGCTTGGGTTCACCAAAGTCTTAAAAAAATTAAATCTGGGAGGCCTCCAGCTGAAGCCTTTAAAAATCCAGAAATTCGAAGTCAGGATACTGGAAGGACCTTTGGAGTTAGTCTGAGGGCCACTTCAGCAGCAGCAAATCTGTCTTTCAAACAAAAGCTCAGCTCATTTGAGACCTTTTCTAACACAGATGGAGCAGAGAGGACAAGCAGAAGACTGGCTTCATCATACTCTCAGATGGAAAAGGGTCAAGCAAAGTTTGAGAAAGCACAACCTGTAGAGACCAGCAACACGTGGAAAAGTAAAACTACTGTGATCGACACACAGGACAGTGATAAACTGTCTTCAGTGGCAAAATCAGCTGCTTCTGCCAAGGCATTTTCTGATGAAGAACACGTGACCTCTAAAAACATTGATTTCCAAGAAGAAATCCCAAAAACAGATGTTGCAGCCAAAAAACAAACTGAAGAATCTGCAAATCCCTCTTCTTTGGAGGAAGAGAACCAAACAGGGCCTGCTCAGAAAGATGAGGAGGAATCAAGTGCTACTCATAAAGATGAGAAGGAAACCAGTGCTACTCAAAAAGATGAGGAGGAAACAAGTGCTACTCAAAAAGATGAGGAGGAAACAAGTGCTACTCAAAAAGATGAGGAGGAAACAAGTTCTGCTCAGAAAGATAGTGAAGAAGCAAATTCCAATCAGAGGGACTCTCCCCCTCTTGATCACTGCCCTAGAAGGTCCAGTAGCTCTAAAGATCCTCCTTCACAAAAGATATCTTTATTAGAAGGTCACAGCAGTCACACTGCAAGCTTAAGAACCAGAAGTCTACCCCTGAACACTTCCTCTTCTTCAGATGCTCCGAGCCAAGGAGGTCTGGAAGGGGAAACCCTTGAGATCATCCTGTCATTCACCAACCAGGTTTCCCATGCCTTGATGCGTTCCATGCAATCCCTTCCACAATCCCCGTGCCTAAAGTTTAGTAACCCATGGAGTGCACCATCTGCAGCCCTTCACCATAACCCCACAGAAGAGGAAACTGCTTCGTCTGAGACATTACTCTCACCAGCACCAGACTGCACTGAGAAGGGATTTTCTGTGAGGTACGGCTTACTTTCAAGTATTGCTTTCCAGAAAACTAATTGAGGGTAGTTGTTGTCTGTTTAAGACAAGGTATCTTTGGTTGCACATTTGACTTTCAAAGTTTTTTCCATCCTGCCCACTAGAAGCATTATAAAGGAACTGTCTGATGTAAATCGAGAAGAGGAAATGAATCTTAGACTAAACTGCTATAGGCACTTTTATCAGAAGTTCTTGTTCTGTAAAATGATAACAACATGGAAGCACTTACCAATTGCTCCAATAACAAAATACAGCTTTATCTTAAAGCAGGCAATTGAAATCTTTAGAAGAATGCTTTGAAATGTGCAATTGAAACAGAAAATGAGTTTAAAACTGCTGACAAAACTAGGCAAGTGTTCAAAAGCAGGTATCAGATCAGCAGCTGTCGGGAAACTTTTAACTAAATCTGTTTTTGATTTGACTCTCAGCCTGGCTGAGCTAAGAGAGCGCACTATAGAGAGAGGAGAAGAGAGTGGGAAGACTGACTGCTCATCTGAACGACCTCTCACCACACCCTCTGCAGTCTGTGCCCAGTCTGTGATCTCAGCACTTCCACCTCAGGAGATCCAGCGGCTGATCCAGGAGGTCAAGGATCTTGATGAGGACACACTAAAGGTGATGTTGAATTTGATGGGAATTATAAACTGTTACTTACACAAGCTCTGCAGACTAATGCATGTCCTTAATGTTTTTTCATCCAGCTCTGTAAACCTCATGCTTAAGCATCATAGGCTGTTTTACAAGGGGAAAGCAATTTGATTATATTGCAATAATTGATACCCGGGTGGGCTTCTCTAATAGTCTCCAGGTTATCACCAGTACTTTTATAACATCACTGCTACTTGCTAGCAGTTAAAATGTTTCAGTCAGTTTGTGTATCGATTTTCTCACTTGTTAAATGTATGAATGTGGCTTTGCTGGGTCTGTAAACAACCATTAATACTGTCATAGATATTATAGCGTGTACTGTGTAAGATGTATTCTGTCAGACCATTGTAGCAGTAGTAGCTCTGGCTGAAACGTTTACAGGGATATAGAATAGAATACCCCCCGTCAAAACATTCACATATTTTTGTTTTGAAGCCTGAAATGAAGATAGGCAAACACAACCTATTTTTTCAGCTGTATTTGCAACTTATATGAAAGATATAACAGCAACATTTCAGAAAAAAAAAGAATTAATAAAAAAAATTACAAACCAGAATCCCTGATATGGTTAAAGGATCACCAATGGTGTCAGTACTTTGTGGAACCACATTTGCTTTGATTACAGTCAGGAACCTTGTACAAGACTTCTGTATCAACTTTGCACATCTAGACTGTACAATATTTGTCCTCCCTACTTTACAAAACTATTCAATCTCACATTAAACGTGATCATGGATTGCAATGGTCAAGTCATTCCACAGATTTTCATTCAGGTCATTGATCTTGGAAAGGTCCATTTCCTGACTTGTACCTGTCCAAAACTTGTCCATGAGATCTTTTGACAGTGCTCTGCCACCCATAGTTGATTGTTTGCTTTCAGCTACTCTTCCAAACAATGGAAAGCTTTTGGAATACCTATTTTTTTCTAACTAATTAGAATGATTATAGGTAATCACAGGCAAAAGCCAACAGGTGTAAAGGGTCAACAGTTACTCTTGACTGAGTTTACAAGCATTTTTATGTACTGAACCTTAAACAGTGATAACACTGTTTTTTTTTTCTTAAACATTTGCTATTATATCTTACACTTGGTTGTTTCAAGTTGCATTAAGTTAACACACCTAGAAATAGTTTGTGTCTGTTTTTCAAGTTGCAACACATCAAAATGTGGATATTTTGAAGAGGGCTAATTATTTTTCCATACACCCCATGTATTAACATCTTTATTCTAATCCATAATTGTTTTTATACATATAAATACTTTACATGTACACACTTGTATGTGTAAAAGCAAATAGTCATTGTTATGGTGTTAATTTTCATAAAGAGAAAGGGTATTTTTTTTTTTAAGAAGTCTCAGTGCTTTGTAACACATAGTGGTTGACAAATAACTTTTTTGGCACAGGAAGTTATTCAGAAGAGAGAGTGTTGCAGTTTTCTTTATTGTTAAATTCAAGAAAGATTAAAAAAGAAGAAGCTGGCGAGGGAACCACTAACTACAACTGAATGTAGCCATAAATTTATAGTTTGATTTGGTATTCTTTACTAAATAAAATAATATCACTGTTTAACATCATGTTAAACTATACATTAAACTATAGAGAAGTTACCGCTATGGTTTGAATTTTTATCTGGTTTCACCGAATGACGATGGGTTCCTCTCAAGGTTTCTTTCTCCTGTCTACTAAGTTTTTCCTTGCTACCTTTGCCGCATGCTTGTTCATTGGGGATGTGTAGGGTTTATGGAGAAATGTTTACATTTTTAGTCAGATTTGTTATTACTATGTAAACTTTTTTGCAACAGTGTCAGTTGTAAAAAGTGCTTTACAGATTATACTAAATTGAATTGAGTTTGCAACTTGATGAGGTATAAGAGGGATAAAACACATTGGGCTGAGTCTTTATTTGAAAATAAACAACTTCAGAATGCAAAGAGCAAAACAGCTTGGTGTTAATTATTTTCCTTCATCTGGTATGTACAGTCATTTCATACCAACCAATCTTAGTCTCTCACAGAAATAATCTTAGGGGTTAAAAAAAATACTGAAGTGAGTTGCAGGATAAGGACAAGCACCGCAGTGCATGCCATTTAATGTTTGGGAAGGTATCCAGCTCCAATATAATTATCAGCATTCTAAGATCTATAGCAAAGTCAGCCCTTATCTGTAAAGAGCCTGCCGTAGTGCAGGAGGCTGCAGAGCCTGAAACACATTATCTGGTGAAGTAAGAAATGGTGGACCATTAATTGCTATCGCAGAGCACATAAAATAGTTGTCATTATATCAAGATCCCTTAGCAGCAGTGAAGACATACTCATCGAGCTTTCAAGGCACACTTAGTGTATTATTACCCCACCTACCCTTTCTCTGCCTTTGGTTCTATGCTTTGACAGTGATCGCTGGCTTTTCAAAGGTGCTCGTGGCTATGCTGAATGACTGCAGACATTTATTTTGTAAAAGCTATAAATCCACACACGTTGTGTAACTTTCAGTATAACTTTTACTGCAATTATCTGTGCATTACCAGTGTGATTAATATTTTCCTGAATTTAAAATGCCACATTTGCTGACAGAATATTATTAATAAATATTTTGACATATCAGTGGTACTTAGCACAGGATAGAAGAGATGCTCCATTGACTAAAAAAAAAGGTGATAATTGATAATTTTGTTGAATGATCTAAAACTCTTCAGCTCTTATTTACACAGCAATAAGACTAAGATCTTTTCCTAAACACTAATCATTCACTAGCACACCATATATAACCACATCTGGTAAATGTATTACAACAACAACAACACTAAAATACCAGTGTATTTGTGCACGACATTTTAATGTAATGCATTTTAATGCATTTTAATGTAATGCACCATGTAATTTGAACCTTACAGGTTGAAATGCTCTGAACTTGCTGACAGGTTTATCATTACTCTCATGCAGCAATTGGAAGATATCCATGTAGTGATTCTGCACAAGGAGGAGGGAGCTGGCTTGGGTTTCACTATTGCTGGTGGTATCGATCAGAATAAAGCAACTACAGTGAGTAAGACCTTACTCTGTGATAGCATCCACTACAGCATGGTTAATCATCTCCATCCAACCACATGGTTCACTTTAAATAATCTTAACTGACAGCTAATTTGGACCTTATAAAAACAAACTACATAGCACTGAGTTATTGAACACCAGCTTTTTAAAAGGTTTACACTTCTTTTCTGGATTGGATTTAATTTCTAAATCTATCTTGCAAGCTACATCTGGGCTATAATCCAATCTTAGAACATCTAATCAGATAACTTTTGGGGAACTGACCCACCCATTCACTTTTAACTCCATCAGCCCATGGAAGCTAAGTACATTTTAAAACAGCAATTATTAGTCCTCACTGCTGTTTGAAGTACATAACAAACACACTTCTGGTCCGGATCATCATTTTCTAATTAACTAGGTAAGTAATTGATTTCAAGCATTTGTGACATCTCTATATCTGAATTTTCTTACAATTCGTAGGTTCATAAAATCTTTCCCCAAGGCTTAGCTGCTCTGGAAGGCACCATCGAGAAAGGAGATGAGGTGCTCTCTATCAACGGACAGACATTGAAGAACGTGAAACACAGTGATGCTAC
Source organism: Neosilurus hyrtlii (assembly GCA_028564935.1). Lineage (NCBI taxonomy): Eukaryota > Metazoa > Chordata > Actinopteri > Siluriformes > Plotosidae > Neosilurus > Neosilurus hyrtlii. The sequence goes on from JAOUQZ010000004.1 coordinate 9,639,622, forward strand.
AGCAGCACTCCGGCAAGCCCGGGAACTGAAGCAGGCAGTGGTGGTGGTGTGCAAGAATAAAGATGCACAGATTAGCATAGACTCTGGCTCTACTGAGGTCAGCTGCAGTACTACCACAGAGCATAGCTTTACAGGTATGGTACAGCTACACAAAATAAACTCTAGTGTTTGTTATTGCTTTGTTCACATAATGAGCCTTTGAAGGACTATATATATATATATATATATATATAATAATTTTATCCCGACAAGCCTGTTTCGTGGTTGCCCACTCATCAGGGGATTTGAATCAACGAAAATATGTTGTGTCTAGTATACGTGGAAGAAGTTTTTGTTCCTAGTTTGAAAAAATACCTTACTGAAAAAACTCGCCACTGAAATGCTTGCTTTTGATGAACACTGCTCCTGCCCTCCCTTCAGACATGGAGGCTGAGTTACTTGAGGAGTGTGACTTCATCACTGTGATGTTTCTGCCTCCTAATTCAACTGCACTGATTCAGCTGATGGACTAACAGGTCATTGCTAACTTTAAGGTTCTTTGAGGTTACATCTGACACAGAGTTAACTCTGCATGACTTTTGGAAGAACCACTTCATTTTTCTACATTGCTAAGGTCTTCTTGACAAGGCCTGTCAGCAAGTGACTCACAAGAACTTGAACTCTGCCTAGAGGAATGTGTGGCCTGGTTGTGCTGCAGAGAGAGCCTTTGAAGTATTCTAGACAGAACTTACTGCAGTTGTTGACGACATTGTATCTCTGGGCAAAAGCATTAGCCTGGAAATCGACAGTGTCGACATCGAAGAACTGGTGGAGGAACACAGGACTGAGTTGTATACTGATGAACTCGGATTCCTTCAGAAAGAGAAGGAAAAGGAGGTGCTTGAGGAGATATCTTCAGGGGATGATGAGGGAATAGAGAATGTGCCTCTTAATAATGGAAGTTTTGTTGAAAGGTATCACCATGATAAGGCGGGAGCAAGTGTCATCAACCTGTTCAATGACAACGTTATGTCTTAGTTCTATAAAATTGTGAAATGTAGGCAGAAGAAAATTTCATTAATAACTATTAAACTGTATGATATTAAGGTCAGGTTATTTTATTTGCTGCTTCACTAGATGAAAATGGAGACATCCTCACTCTAGATTTGGAGAAAAATTCAGGTGGAGTGGGTTTTGGGCTGGAGGGAGGAAAAGGCTCAATTCATGGAGACAAACCTTTGGTTGTCAGCAGAATCTACACAGGTACAATAATTCAATTTCTTAAAAGTTGTGTATTTAATTTAAACATGTAAATAATTTATCAGCTGTATTATGCACAGCATAATAAGATAAATCACAAATGGGAATGTTTATGAATTGTTTTTGGTGTGACATCAATGCTGCATGTGCAGCAGATGACTATTGCTCTTGACCAGAATTTCAGGGCTAAAATTCAATCCATGTGTGAGATGCATGCTGAACTGTGGTGTGTTCAGAATGCTATGCTGTGGGTTTGGTGTAAATTCTAGATATCGTTAAAAAATTTGAGCAGTAGGCCTAAGTAATATAAAACATGTAAATATTCTTTTTTTTTTTTTTTTGCAAGCTTTAGTGTGTCAGATAAAACAAGGCAGTGCATCATACTTGGCGTGTGAGCCTGGACCCTGACACCTCTCCTCTTATTCTCATAAATCATTGTTGACTAAATCATCTAAATGGTGTTACTAAGCCAAACATGTGTTATACAGTTTTCTTACTTGTTAGCTACATCATTTGCACTGCTAATAATAATGTAGATACTAAATATGTTTTGGCTGATCCACTACATGTGTATTTTCCCAGCAGTAATGTTCTTTCTTGGTCAAAGTATTCTTTCACAAGGCAATTTCCTGTAACACTGAACTTAAACAAGTATGCTTATGTGTTTTGTTAGGCAGTACAGCAGAACAGAAAGGCCTTCAGGTTGGTGACGAGCTGTTGCAGGTCCAGGGCTCCACAGTGCAAGGCCTTTCACGTCTCGAGGCTTTGACTACCCTCAAAAGCCTTCCTGATGGATCATTCACAGCCATCGTGAGGAGAGAGAAAACTGAAAATAACTAAATTCACAAAGTACAACCAGATAGCTGAAAAGTTTAGGAAGCAGAGTTTTAGACATTTTTAGTGGCAATTCCCACTTCTGCTGGCCATTTCATGCAGTTTTACTATCAAGATTATATTTATGTAGATAGGGATTTTTTAAAAAATATTTGGAATATAATAAAATATATCTAGTATTTTATGTTATAAGATTACAGCCAAGCCATTAAAATATTGTTAAAAATACTTCTAGAGTTATTTGACAAATTTCACGGTTGAAGTAATTATTTTATTGGTACATAATTTTGATAATTTCGAGCACTTATTTTGAGAAAGACACTTATCTGCCAAGATAATATCCAAAAATTGGATAGATTCATATTAAAATGAATGTCTACATATAGGTTCAATAAACTTGTATTTGTTTTTCATATCTGTTTTCTTTTTTCCCCATTTTCTACCCTAATTTTAGTTGTAGCCAATTCCCACCCGTAAAGTGTTGCCTTCCCTATCACACAACCACCACCAAACAGGTAGGGGCGTAAGCATGCACATGCTCCCTCCATGACATGCAATTGCTGCGCATGCATATTTGGAGGTGGTCTAACACACTCAGAGGGAAAGCGCTATCAGCCCCCTAATATGAATGAGCTCACAGACGCCCAGTATTTGTTTTATTGTTAAAGGAAATACGAGATAAATATTAGTATACTTGAAATATTTCCATATTCTTTGCGGCACTCCAATGCATTACATCAGAATACATGCTGTTATTGCCTGTTGAAGATTGTTGTGCCTTTAAGGGAGCAGAGTTGTGATTTTAGTGTGACAGCCAGATTTTGCATAAAACAACGGAAGCAGGCATGAGACAGGAAGTTGGTGGTCAAGTATAATTTTCATATTCAGTCCCTCTAAAAGAATTCAGTTTCTCTGGAGAAACAACTGTAAGTGTCTAAGTGTGATTCATGAAACTCTTATCAGGTATTAATCTGCATTCAAACATGGCCCAGTTTACTCTTTAAATGTTAGCTATCTAGTAGAATTATCAAAGCATCTTTGAATAGCCCATCTGCTTAAGACATGTTGACATTACTTTTTCACACTAAGCCCCAACTATAGTACTCCACTTACTCTACATTATATAATTATTAAAATGGATTTTAATTAACTGCGAATTAGGTATTTTTTTAAGTGTGTTTGTTCATATCATACTGTATAATCCAGAGATGAAATGGATGCAAATGGAAACTGTTGGCATTTAAGTAAGCATGCTTTACAATCGGATTTAACCGAATAAGAGCCACTGTTTTGCTATATATTAAAAAATAATAATAAATAAATAAATAAATAATAAAACAATTCTTGTGTGGGGCAGTGGTGGCCTGGTGGTTGGGTGCTGGATTACTGATCCCAAGGTCATGGGTTCAAGCCCCACTATCAACGGGATGTCACTGCTGTCCCCCCAGTGCAGCTAACTGGGTTATCAAATGCCGGCCATGTCTCTCACTGTCTGTGGTGAGAGGCATGTAAAAGAACCATTGCTGTTTTTCCTCAAGACTAGGCTGCATAGCCGTCAGTGAGTTTCTGCCCTGCGATGGCCTGGCGAGCTGTCCAGGGTGCATTCTCGCTCAGAGTCGGCTGAGATGGGTGCCAACCTACCCGTGACCCTAATTAGCATGAAGAGGTTCAGAAAATGAATGAATGAAAATAATTTCTTGTGTTTCTCCAAGTTTGGTGTATTAGGCTACATTCACTGCTTTTCATCAGACACTCAAGTCTTGTTACTGAGAACATTTGAGAACACTGGACTGATGGAGACTGACTACTCATATAAAGTGGTAGCCAATTACAAGCAGCTTGTTATAAGTTTCAGATATGTCTACAATAAAACAGGACTATCAATGCCTTTTGTATTGGATACCAATACATCTATGTGCTACATGAGAAATAAAAGATGAATATTGTATAGAATAATATATAATATTATTATAAATAATATTATATACTTTATATTATACATTATATATAGTGGCCAAATCAAATAGAACGGTCAATAGAGAAACAACACCTCTACAGGATGCAATCCAAAAATGAGATTAATTAGAGCCCTAAACAGTTAATTTGAGATTGTTGATTGTTAATTATTTCTTCACAATTGTTAAGAAGGAAAAAGAGGTTTATTCAGGTAAAAACTATATGAAAGAGTATTGCCTCCGTACAGTTGTACTAACATGGTCAGGGATTCCTGGGAACTTGATTGTCAAGTTTGTCTGTTCTGATAAGGTTTGCACAAACAATGTACTGTAAGCTATACACAATAAAAAAACATTTGTATGGAAACTAAATGATAAACCCACAGTAAAACTCATAGTAATGTATACTATGCTTGCAAGAACCAAAGACAGAGACTTTTTAATTGCCTACCTTTACATTCAGATAGCAGATAGGCTTTGTGCCTGATTACAGTAAATGAGATTTTTGTTTTTATTTATTTAAGTTCTTAAAAGTAACAGGACATCCCATTTTAATATTATTGTAAAAATGTTAACATAAAGCAACAGATGCCGTTGACTTTTTTGTCTTTGTACAGAATAAGCTATTAATATATCAGAAAGTCCTGTTTACTGTATATTGTTCAAATGTCACTGTATTCCTTTTTTCCACCTAAAAGTATCCCAATAAAATAATTTCGATCATTTGAAACGTTTGGTGATTAAAAATAATTCAGATTAATACTGGCTGTTGTGTTGTGCATTTTGTTATTTCTAATTATTTATTTATTTTAAAAACTTTTTTTTAATAATGACTTTTAAAATTAAAAGTTGGCAGTAAATAAAAGTCCAGTTTGAATGAACTAAGAAAATGGACTAAGGTTATAACAAAAAGTTACTAAGTATAAATAAACAAAACTTCCTCCCACGGTCCAAATTCATGCACATTAGGCTAATTTGATGTTCCAGATTGCTCACAGGTGTGAGTGTGAATGGCTCAAATTGTTTGGACTCTGCAATGGTCTGACAAGCTGTTCAGAGTGTACCCTGCCTTCACTCAGTGTCAAAACAATTTTCGACCTATACCAGCGAGCAGATCATGCACATCAAGAAAGTTCAGTATACATTATTGGAGCATTTTCTTTGTCCGAACTATGGTTGAGATTAGTAACTAGAATGGCCTCATGTGAAGAGTGGGCACTGGGTGACCAGGATCTTAAGTCAAGTCAAGTCAGTTTTATTTGTATAGCGCTTTTTACAATTGACATTGTCACAAAGCAGCTTTACATAGT
>JAOUQZ010000004.1:9645059-9658304 GCA_028564935.1 Neosilurus hyrtlii
TTACAGTCCTAATTGTAGTCCGGTTGGTTTTACCACAGCTGTAAGTCCTAGATAACCGCAACAAGAGAGTCTATATCACCAGCAGCCTATAAGCAGCCTTAAGACTTCTTGGGATGCTTGCAGGGGTTCCCTGTTCGAGCGTTTATGTGTGGGGTTTGCAAGCTCTCCTCGTGCTTGTATGGGCTTCGTCAAATTTCCTCCCACAGTCCAGACTCATACTATGCTTACTGGCTGTTCCAAATTTCCCTTAGATAAGAATAGTTGTGTGTTGGCCCTGCAGTAGACTGGCAGGCTGTTTAGAGTGCACTGAGCCTTCACCCAGAATCAGCTGGGATAGGCTTCAGCCTCCCCATGACCCTAATAAAGGATGAAGCAGTTCACAAGATGAAATGAAAATAATGTTGCCTGCATCATTCCTGTCAGGTAATTTAAAGTAACAATCATGCAAATGGTTTCAGGTGCTTCTGGAGTCTCCGTCAGCTGGTCCCCTTCAAAATAAAGAAACTGGTTTTTGACCATTCATTCATGAGTGCCCTTTCAAATAGCTGCCCTGAGCTTTGTTCCTTCAAAGTCCCCTGTTTAGGTGTCATCACCATAATGACATGTCTTGCTGACTAGAGACAAACAAGTCAACAGATGCAAGTGCAGTGTTCTAGAAGGTCATCATTTATTCATTGGACGCTGTTGGAATACATTGTGTGGGATTATATAAAGGGCTCTGTTTGTATGTAGGTAAACAGTACAGTAAGGGCATTTTGTCTCATTCCAAAATATATTCAAAAAAGTAAACTGAAAAATTCTAATTTGTCATAATCACTAATATTTATTCATTTGGTGAATGTTTTTATCCGAAGTGATCCAGAGTGCAATCTAAACATAGTGCTCAAAAGGAATAAGATAATCACACTGGATTCAGGCTGTTTGATCTCACAGTCTGCTAAGAGCCTCAAGGGGCAGTTAGGTGAAAAATCAAGTCTGTGAATAATTTCCTTAAATCCAAATTACAATGATTTGAGAAAGGAAAAAAAATTGAAATAATTGATATGGAGAAATAAACCATAAGATCTTATTTTAGTTTATGTTTCTGTATAGTATACACCTAACTTTTTAAAGGTTTAATGTTGTTACACAGCTCTTATGCACCTTTTTTCTTGTGTTTCCACATAATATACTATACACTGAAACTTTGAATGAGCGTATAAAACACATCTTTAGGAGTGCATTAGGAACATGGTTGACTTACATTTCCTTGTAGCTATATAGTAAACTCTGAATGAATAGGCTCAAAAGATGTCATTTGCTACACAATACTTGACCTGAACTACCACAGTCATGATTAAAATTGTTTAAAATGAATTAAAAGCTCTTTAGTTTGTTTTTATGTCTCTGCATGGTATAAACTTTATAAACTCTGAAAGGTTTAATGCCAATACACATCTCTTATGCACCCAACTGGGCATTTTAGTCTTCAGCGAATAAATGGTATTTATTGTATAATACACATGTGGAATATCAGACATCAAATATGTTTTGGATGTTTGAATACATTTGGATAGAAGGAAAATTGTGTAAATTTTTTTTATTCTGATGTTTTGCTGAACTATTACTGTACCTGCTGAGATATGCAATAATAATAATAAAAATCATCATCATCAGAGACAGTGATTAAAATTGCAGTTAAATGTTAAATGACTCAATGTCATAAAAGTGTACTAAATGTAAGTATATTCATATACTTAAAGTAGTATAAACATAACATTTTTACAAAATTGCACATATGCTTAGTAAAAAAAAATAAACAAAGAAAGAAATCTCCCAAAATGCTCAATTTTTCACATATTTAAAATATATATAGAATTCTACTAAATTATCCAGGCACAGGAGATAATGCCTCAATAAAATGAACAACAATTTTTCTATCCAGTGGACATGCATTCAGGATAATTAACTTTCACCAAGCAACATACAGTCATGCTTTTGAATGGAACAGTAAAGACAGGAGGCAAAAAACAAATACATGCACTTTGCAGCAGATTACACACAAACATTTACTCCCTTTTGTGCAACTTTTAAACATTTCAAGCTTTCCATCAGTATGTAAACATCACAGTGAAATCCCTGACTATTGTGTATTCTCCTTTCAATCTTAACAGTTCAATGTTTGGGAATCATGCTATTCCTCCCTTCCTATCTCTGTATAAGAGTCTCATTCTTTACACTGAGAAATGTGATGGACTGAGTAATTTATGTTATTTATTTTTGAAAATAACATATTGGCAATGAGTGCAGGAATATAAATATAAAACCAGTAACACCAATATGAACTTTTTAGTTGTAACTCCTCTGCATGTCATTTTCTTTCCACTCTTCCAATATGACCAGGCATGCAAATATAAAGAAAAGACAGCAGGCACGTACTGGGTACAACTAGCATTAATATCAGGGGAAAGGAATGTCGACAAGATTGAAAATTGAGGTAATCAGTTTAGAAGTAATACAAAAGTTACCGAAAAGACGGAATTGGCCAGAACCAAATTAAAATGTGAGGTTCTTAAGTGGATAATATTGAGATCTTACAGTGTCTTGCAAAAGTATTCACCCCCCTTGGCTTTTTACCTATTTTGTTACATTACAAGATGTAACCTCAGTGTTTTTTAATCTGAATTTTATGTGATGGATCTGCACAAAACAGTCTGGGTTGGTGAAGTGAAATGAGAAAAATATATAAAAAATATTTTTTTTAAATAAAAATCTGAAAATTGGCATGTGCATATGTATTCACGCTCTTTGCTATGAAGCCCCTCAAAAGTTCTGGTGCAACCAATTACCTTCAGAAGTCACATAATCACCTGTGTGCAAGATAAGTGTCACATGATCTAGACACACCTTTTCTGAAAGGCCCCAGAGACTGCAACACCAATAAGCAAGAGGCATCACACCATGAAGATCAGGGAGCTCTCCACACAAGTCAGGGACAAAATTGTGAAGTACAAGTCAGGGTTGGGTTATAAAAAAAAATATCCAAATCTTTGATGATCCCTCAGAGCAAATCCATCATCTTCAAATGGAAAGAACAGGGTACCACAATAAACCTGCCAAGAGAGGGCCGCCCACCAAAACTCACAGACTGGACAAGGACGGCATTAATCAAAGAGGCAGCACAGAGACCAAAGGTAACCCTGAAGGAGCTATAGAGTTCCAAAGCAGAGACTGGTCTATCTGTGCATGGGACCACAATACACTTCATAGATACACCATACACTCCATAGAGCTGGGCTTTATGTAAGACTGTCCAGAAAAAAGCCTTTACTTAGTGTTAAAATAAGAAAGCATGTTTTGAGTTTGCCAAAAGGCATGTGGGTAATTCCCCAAATGTATGGAGGAAGGTGGTCTTGTCAGGTGAGACTAAAATGTAACTTTTCGGCCACCAAGGAAAATGCTATGTCTGGCGCAAACCCAACACATCCCATTACCAGTGGAACACCATCCCCACAGTGAAACATGGTGGTGGCAGCATCATGCTGTGGGGGGATGTATTTCAGCAGCAGGGACTGGGATACTTAACCGAGTTGTGGGAAAGTTGGATGGTGCTAAATACAGGAATATACTTGAGCAAAACCTGTTTCAGCCTGACTGTGATTTGAGACTGGGATGGAGGACCAGCATGACAATGACCTGAAGCATTCTGCTAAAGCAACACTCGAGTGGTCTTATGGGAAACGTTTAAATGTGTTGGAATGGCCTAGTCAAAGCCCAGACATTAATCCAATTGAGAATCTGTGGTAAGACTTGAAGGTTGCTGTTCACAAGCGGAAACCATCCAACATGAAGGAGCTGGAGCAGTTTTGCCTTGAAGAATGGGCAAAAATCCCAGTGGCAAGATGCGGCAAGCTCATAGAGACTTATCCAAAGCAATTTGCAGCTGTAATTGCCGCAAAAGGTGGCTCTACAAAGTACTGACTTTAGGGGTGAATAGTTATGCACGCTGAAGTTTCTGTTATTTTCTCCTATTTGCTTTTTACTTCACAAAAAACAACAAAAAAAAAAACACTTCTTCAAAGTTGTAGGCATGTCCTGTAAATGAAATGATGCAAACCTTCACACAACACATTTTAATTTCAGGTTGTGAGGCAACAAAGCATGAAAAATGCCGGGGGAGAGGGGGAGTTGAATACTTTTGCAAGACACTGTATGCTTCTTAAAAACAAGTTGCCATTTTGACCCCATCTGTGTGACTTTATGGTTGGGTGTTCTCTACCTGCTCCAACACACAAAACAAACCTCTGCTAAAACTAACCAAGCTATGCAGGACTTCATACATTGGCTGGATTCAAGCTTTATGGCACATCAACCATTATGGATTAGTGTGAATGTGACATCAGACATACAACACTGGCTAACCATTAAATTTTCCACTAAAGTGACCTATTTTCATTTAGTCAAGGTTGTGTTCATTCAATCAGGGAAAAAAAATCAACATGTAATTGGGTGCAGTGAAACCTTTATAATTTCTCTTTTGTTTTTCCTAGCTGTACTTTTAACTGTTCAGACAGCAGAGGGCATATACAGTATAAAAATTAATGTATGCAACATCATAGTTGGTGGACGCAGCAGAGTTTGGATGTTGCAAAACCACACAAACCAAAGTTCAAAATGGTAAAAAACTTTTGAATAAATGTATTTACAAATAGATTGTTTTGCTGAGGGGAAAAGAAAATAGAAGGAAATGGACAACGGATACAAAATAGTTGTTTACTTTTAAGTATATCTACTGCCACTGTGATATGAAAATAAAATGCTTAAGAGCTGAAACTGGAATAAATACATTTCTTAAATCTCCTAAAAGTCACATAAAGCTTGAATTCACCCTACAGAGCCGCACCTGGGGTCTACTCATGGCATAAAAATTGTCATACTTATTGTAAAAAAAAAAAAAAATGGTTCTATGCTAGGGATTCACATATCCATTTTTTTACATGACACCAACATCAGAGCTGTTGTATGATACTGTTCTGATAATGACTATGTACATAGTAAAAGGTGTTTAAAAGGTGTTGCTATGGAGACACCCTGTTTGCTTCAAGTTGGTTCAGCTAATGATGACAATAAGTGTCATCCTTACAGTAATCAAATCAATTCTGTGAGCTTCTTTTTGTAAGCAATGCAAAACATCACAGGCACATACATGTGCAAGATTTGTGTTGCCACACACGTTTATGGAATGTTTAAAACATCAGTGGATCAAACCTTAAAATTTCCTGATTGTAAAACGGCAAATCAGATCTGATATCAATTCAGTGATTCAGGACATCTTCAGTCTGATAACAATATTAAGCAGCAGATTAGTGCATCCATAACAAAGAATTTTCCTATAGGTAGCAAAAAACGCTCTCAAACCATATTTCTGCACCAAATCATATTTCTTTCAAATGCTACTTCAAAAGTACAGAAAAGAAAAGTAACTTGTATTATGGACCAGGCTTTTCTCCTTAAAGGGTGAAACTTCTCAATCTGAAGAAAAAAACATGAGGTGAAGTGCTGTTATAGGAAAATATTCAACAATGTGGTTGTGGATGTGGCCCGATGAATAGCTGGTTATTATTTTTTCTAAAACAGCACCTCACAAATTGTTTGATTCATTGGAAACCACAGAAACTCACAATGATGACATATTTAAAATGAATAAAATAATGACATCATACATTCTATCAGTATAATATAATGAATATGTGCAAACAAAGTTAGTTTTAGTTATCCCATAAGTTGTAGCAGCGAGTAAAAATGGTTCCCATGAAAAACAAAGTCTCTGTCCTGAAAAGACTCCCACGGATTGATCATAGTGATTAAAGCTTCTTAGTCCAAAACCCTTGACTAAGAATAGCAATTAAAATGCAGAATCACTAATAGTTTTATATGAGAAGTTTAATTTCTGATAAGCATGGTACTTTCAGATTTATTCTATACAGTGCCTTGCAAAAGTATTCCCCCCAGCTTTTTACCTATTCTGTTACATTACAAACTGTAATTTAAATGTTTTATGTACAAAATATTTGGTGAAGTGAAATAAGAAAAATATATATAAAAAAGAATTAAAAAAAATAAAAATTTGAAAAGTGTCACATGATCTGTCAGTATAGACACACCTTTTCTGAACGGCCCCAGAGTCTGCAGCACCACTAAGCAAGAGGTTTCACACCATGAAGATCAAGGAGCTTTCCAAACAAGTCAGGTACCAAGTTATTGAGAAGTACAAGTCAGGGTTGGGTTATAAAAAATATGGCACAAACCCACTCACATCCCATCACCCCAAAAACTCCGTCCCCACAGTGAAACATGGTGGTGGCAGCATCATGCTGTGGGGATGAATTTGAGCAGCAGGGACTGGGAAACTGATCTGTGTCGAGGGAAAGATGGATGGTGCTAAATACAAGGATATTTTTGAGGAAAACCTGTTTCAGTCTGAAGCAGTCTGGAGCAGTTTTGCCTTGAAGAATGGGCAAAAATCCCAGTGGCAAGATGCCACATAAGAAGCTCATAGAGACTTGTAGCTGTAATTGCCGCAAAAGGTGCCTCTACAAAGTACTGACTTTAGGCGGGTGAATAGTTATGCACGCTGACATATTCTGTTATTTTGTCCTATTTGTTTGAGGCTTCACAATAAAAAAAAAAAAAAAAACAACACATCTTCAAAGTTGTAGGCATGTTCTGTAAATGAAATGATGCAAACCTTCAAACAATCCCTTTTAATTCCAGACTGTGAGGCAACAAAACATGAAAAATGCCAAGGTGGGTGAATACTTTTGCAAGGCACTGTATGTGGTCTCCAAGGGCAGGCGAGTACCAGTCTTGAAAAATCATAGTATATTGACATTTTCAGTCATTTGAAACCCTGGTAGGGCAGCACGGTGGTGTAGTGCTTAGCACTTCTGCCTCACAGCGAGAAGGCCCTGGGTTCGAGTCCTGGGCTCAGTGAACGCATTTCTGTGTGGTGTTTACATGTTCTGCAAGTGTGAGAGTTAAACCTTAATACTTTTCAGATATGCACACTGATCCTTATTTATATAATGAACGTATAACAGAAAACTGTGCATGCGGTCATTTCCGAGCAAAGTTATACATTAACAAATGTGGAAATGAGTTTACGATCAAATCTCATGTAAGGTCTCACATTGTGTATGCAAATGTTCTGGTCAGTGTGGAGATAAACAGTGCAGAAGTAAACCTGGCTGAGTCTGAGGATTATTAAGAGTGAACTGGCATTTATGCATATACAATGACATAAATTGTAAGCGATTTATACACAGCAGTACTCCAACTCACTTGGAGTTTCGCTGAAAAAATCAGTTGCCTTACAACAGGGATTATCAGAGGGTCCAGGTCAACCTGAGCGGGATGCTGTTGATTCATTGCCTTTGCTGATAAATTGTACAATCACTCTCTGTTGACTGTGGCATGAGCAATCCCAAGGTTTTATGCAATCTGACGCTGGCTAATTCCACCCTCAGTTTGACCACAATATGCCCTCAATGAAAATCTAGTAATTTAGTTTGCTCCTGGTGTTCATGGCATAGCTTGTTGTTATAAACAATTTATGTACTGTAATTTAAAATAAAAAGAAAAAAAAATGTTCTAAAAAGTTTGATCAGACAAATTTAAACTCTGTAATGAGGGGTGTCCGTTTATTTTTGATATGATACTCTACACTTAAAAAAATTTATTATACTAATTATTTGATGTTTGCTCTATTTGTTCTGCAGCCTAAATGATTTACATTACATTTTTTAAATTGCTCCAACATTTTACTCCTTTAAGCTGTAGTATATGGGAAATTGGTAGAAAGTACACAGGAATAGTGTGATCTGATAGCTCCACTATGGTCCACAAAAGCATGACAGTTTTGTGAAGTTAATGTAGTGGATAAAGCTTGAATCAAAACAATGAACACTCAGGGTTTGCCACACTGACTTGGAGCTGGTGGCATTATCATTGTCATGATCGATGATTATAAAAAAAAATTATTCATAAAAATCTTGTTTTAGTTTGCTTTCCTTGTATTTCTGCTTAGTATAGACTAAAACTTAGAACGAGTTTAAAAGCACACCTTTACCGAGTGTGGTTTACTTATGCTTCTGCGTAGTATATACAAAAACTTTGAATGAGTTTAAAGGTGCCCATTCACTAGTGAATTGCATATGTGTTTTAACTTTCATTTCATTTTGCTCAAATACAAAGATTTCCTGGCATAACCACCTCAGCTCACAGGCGTAATATCTCTTATTCACCGGTTTTATGTCTTGTTTTGGTTTTACGCTTGTTTACAACAATAACAAGAACACATGACCTAAGGAAAAATCTTGTGCATATACGATAACTTGGCAGTGCAACACCAATTTTGAGAAAGTAGAAAAGGTCTGAGAATGCTGGTGGTCTGATGTCCGTGCGGTTACTTGCCACTGCCATAGTTGTGCTCTTATCTGACAACTGAAGAAATTTGTTCAAATTAGTTGTCTTAGTTAACTTTCTCAGGAATGTTTTTAAAATATGATGTAATGTAATGTAACGTACTTTATGTTCAGTGAACCTCACTGCTTAACTCTTTTGGTCATGTGATGTGTGTAATTCTATTATTACCCACTATCCCAGTTTGCATGTAACATGGGATTTTAAGACTTTTATGCTCATGTTGGAATTTTTTAATTTCCTCAAACACAGCTGCTCTGCACTCGGCCCAAATATCAAAACAAAACCCAAACTGCTCTGGCCTTTTGTATGAAAGTCTAATAAAGTTTTTCACATAAAAACAAAGTACCACTTCAGTCAGAACAAGACCTACATTAACATTCGGAAACTGTGGATGCATGAGATTTAAGAGAGAAATAATTAATGGAAGTTATTTTCCAAAATTTGATTAACATCAGAGGTATAAATCATGAGTGCAGACAAAGTTTTAAAAAGTTGGCAGGGTAGGCAGTAGTGCAACATATGTTATACCAAATACAAGCAGTTAGCACTGTGGCCTCACTACAATTTTTTAGATTTTAAATTATGATGTGACACTGAAGATATTTGGTCCAAGTATTTATATTTATATAAGATTTATTCCCTTTTCGTTAGATTATTCTGTTGTAATGGACTCGAACTGGAGGATGTCTTGTATGTGGCCGTGAAGGAAAGGAATAAGTACAAGATGGGTTTCACAGAGATCACTAAGAGTGAATTTGCAGAGGTTTTGCTAAACAGAGAGCTAGCAGGTAGCGGTCACATGATTTCAAAACAAAAAGAACAAGTTGGATACTGAGAAAGCTAATTATGATTTTGTTGCTATTTTCCTGTAATAAGTTACATGTTCAAGGAAGTTACTTTTCTCTTCTGCACCTTCTGAAATTATAGAACACACACCCAATAAAAACTAATGTGAACCCAGTGAGCACAATCAAATTCAGAAAAAAAATACAAATTTTAGACAAAATAAATGGTTTCAGAAAAGACAGATATTCCTTAGAGGTCAAATCAAGACATGGGTCAAGGAACACTTAAATTTTAAGTCAGAATCAATAACAAATCTTATAATAGTCAGTTAGTGCTCACTGGGATCAGAAAATATCAGACAGTACCCTTTGTTGAACATTTATGGAACTGAATATTCTAGAGAAAGTGCCTTTGTGCTATTTGAGAGATTTTACAGCTTTACTGAGGTTCGTGTAAAACTCAGTCATACTGACAGGGAAGAATGAATCCACAACAGAACGAGGAAGCAAACCTCCAAGGTCAGTCTGGAAGAAGCTGATGAGCTGGGTTTTACCTGTTTCCCTGTGAGCCACAAATGAACAGAAACAAGTCAAATGAACAACAACAACAATATTATTAATAACAATAACAAAAATAACAAATTTACCATACAGTAGTACTATATTACAAAATTCAGATGGATCACGTGACTTTAAGCATCTAATATTCATCTAAATTAAATGGGTTGTAATGAAGCCTATGCTCAATATAATTAATGATTTATTATAAGTATTAACAGTTAGTTTCCTTCACTGTCATTTACACCTTTATTATTTCTCTCTACTTTGTGATCAGTTTGTATTATAAAGAAACAGCCAGATGTTTATCTCCTGTACAAGAGCATAATTTTTATGAGTATAAATTCTGTAAAACAAGTCATTGTCACCTGGCGGATTGTGAGCTTAACCAAATCCTAAAAAAATATTTTTATGTAGCTAATGGCAGCTCATTGGACCAGACTAGCCACAGAACAAGGGATAGTAGATTAGAGAGGAAAGCCTTTTCACAGATGTTTAGAAGATAGACATAAAATCTAACTATTACCGCCATTCAGACTTAATAGTTGCTTTTCCAGACCATGCAGTAAACTTTATATGTTTTGGTTACTACTGCTTCTTATTACCAACATGCCCACAAGAGAAAGCCATGAGGCTTTATTAACAAGCATGTGTATACAGGGATAGTCTTAACCTTTGGATTAGTTGCATCTCATTATGTGACTTTCTGCATGGGTTCTTTTTTTAACTATCCTGCATTTGTTTCTGAATCTGCATGTTTGACTTGGTACAGGTTTGATGCTGGGGGGCCAGCTATTATGGATGGTTTGGAGACAGTAGCACTGAAAGAAAGACAGGAGGAGGAGCTGAAAGTGACAGAGATGAAGAGGCTGTTTTTTTCTTTGGGAGTTACCAGAATATACCAAATTACAAATGAATAGAGGTGTTTGGGGATGAAGTGAGAGAAGCCAGATTGAGATGGTTTGGGCATGTGCAGAGGCGGGATGAAGGGTATATTGGTAGAAGAATGTTGATTATGGAACTGCCTGGTAGGAGGAGAAAAGGAAGGCCAAAAAGGAGATTTATTGATGTGGAGAAGGAGGACAAGCAGGTGATTGGTGTGATAAAAGGGATGCAGAGGACAGAGCGTGATGGGGAAGAATGTTCTGCTGTTGCAACCCCTAACAGGAGCTGTATCAGTAGCAGAAGAAGAAGAATTTCACATTTGTTTCTGGTCAGATGGGAGATACCTTGCAGCATTTTCCTGGTGTTTCTTACAGCCAGATTGAATTCTAATATGGTTTAAATTGCTTTAGACAAAAGTGTCAGCTGGATCAATAAACCTGATCTCAGTATTACTGAAATTCAGTTCAGACTGTAATGGACAGTTTATTCCTGACTAAAAGAACAATATTAGCTCTTTGCTGCCATCTGTTTTATTTTTCTGGAAATTCACTTTGCCATTGACATTTGCTGCTCTTTGAAAAATAAGGTTTCTCAAATTAATTTGCTGACATAGCTTACCCTGGTACAGGCACACAAATGCAGCCACATGGATGATTAAAACCACGCACGTAGCCAGGCTGAGGAGGGCATGCTGGATGGCTCACATGAGTTGCTACAACAACATAAAAAACACGATATAATAAAAAAATTTGAAGAATCAAATTTTAATGATATTTACACATCTTATTGTAAACCTAAACAAAATTACAGATTTAGAATCAGGACTACATGACCCTCAGTGAGGACACCCATTTGGAAATATCCTGTACGCATGGCTTCTTTGCCACTGAGGCACAGCAAATCAAGTGTGGCCTTTGTATACGTATGTCAGTCATGGTGAAGCAGATGAAGTCTTGGGGCATTTCAATTCCGTTTAAAGAGATGTGGGCTATATATTTGACCCTCCTGGTAATAGAGGCAGCCTCATTAAAGGATGTATGAACCTTTGCTGGTCAACCTTAGTGAAGGAGGTATCACCTATTTTTCTGCAAGTCCCAGCAAAGGGAGTGTGGCTTTTAACCTTGTCAGTCTTGTTGGAGGGCATAGCTTTATTCCTGTCAGTCCCAGTGAATGAGGTGTGGTTTCATGCCTGCCAGTCCCATTAAAGGAGGTGTGGCTTTGAGCCTGTCAGTGTCAGTGAAAAAGGTGTGGCTTTGTGCTTGTCAGTCCCAGTGAAGGGGGAATGGCTTTATGTCTGTCATTTTCAGTGAAGACGTGGCTTTAAAAGTAATTAAAAGTATAGGAAAGTATAAAAAATACTGAAAAGGTAAAAATGTGATACCATTTGATGTAATTGTGCCATCTTCATATTGCTTGACTAAAATGACATCTACAAAGTCTCGAGGTGATATAACACCCATAGCAGCAGAGGGAGTGACAGTTCTGCATACTGTAACATCCTAAGGTGAAAAAAAACAGTAAGACATAAATAAAAACATCTGATACTAAAATTATATAAAATAAAATTGTACAGAACATTTCTTTGTGCCGTTATAAATGTGATACCTTGGGCGAAAATACACAATCTACTAAATCACTAGTGTACTTAAATCCCAGCTACAGCAAGAATCTCATATGTGTGTCTTATATTTTAATTCTATAATATGGTGTGGAATTTCAGAGTGAAGGACTATGGGATTTAAACTTATCCTTGGCTGCTGAGAGATTTGGTGTACACATGAACCAGCCTAAATGGCTAGAGTGTCAACAGCTGGCATGAAACCTACTGTCGAAACTTGTTCAAGGAGTTCAAACTTCTTCACATTGTTGTCCCATTTGAGACGAAACCCATTTGGATCTGGTTTCAAACACTCCCAGACTTTTTGTGGACTGCCATTGACTATCCCCTCTCCCTTATACCTGCAAAACAGATATTATCATTGCTGTAATATAACAAATATAAAAACCTAATATAAAAATTTAACAATGAATGCTCCAATTGCTAATTTTAGTCAGTCAGCTACAATTTCCTGACGTATGAGCAAGACCTAATATGTTATAAACCTAAACAAGAATAAACCATTGTTTTAGTTTACTGCTGACATTAATAGATCTAAGGTTTTGAAAATTCAAAATTTCAAATCCTCAAGGTGTAATTTCGCATTCGCATTCAGCTTTTTGGTTTTAATCTACAACTTTGAAGGTCATGATTAGGGTTGGGGCCCTGTTGGCTATGGAGTAATTATGCTATTCAACTATGAATATTCATATGCACCTGTATGAGGGGAATACTCTGTGTAATCACAAAAAAATATGTACTGAAATGCAGTTTTCCTTGCCACTGGACTTAAGAAGTTACATTTCAATGCTGCATGATGTGCCATCATGCCATCAGGCAGACGGTACAGAAGCATCAGGACTGGCACCAGCAGATTCAGGGACAGTTTCTACCAACAAGCCATCAGGCTACTGAACTGCTGATATACTGGACAATCTGCACACTTTTTGCACACTC
>JAOUQZ010000004.1:9680696-9694646 GCA_028564935.1 Neosilurus hyrtlii
TATATATATATATATATATATATTTTTTTTTTTTTTTTTTTTTTTTTTTTTTTTTGTATTTTTTTTTCCAAATTTCATGTGAGCATTTTCACATGGGCGGCACAGTGGTGGAGTAGTTAGCACATGCCTCACAGCAAGAAGGCACCAGGTTTGAGTCCTGGGCATTTCTGTATAGAGTTTGCATGCTCTTCCAGTGAATACATGGGTTTCCTCTGGGTAGTCTGGTTTCCTCCCACAGTCCAAATACATGTACATTACTCTAATTGGTTGTTTGATTAATTTAACTGTGAGTGAGAATGTGAATGATTATATATGTATTGGCGATGAGATGGACTGACGAGCTGTTCAGGGTGTACCTCGCCTTCGCCCAGAGGCTCCAGCCTCCCCGCGACCCTAATGGGACAAAGCTACTTGTAAATAAAAGAGAAGCAATCTATAGTAAATGTAGTGAATGTAAGGCTTTTATGTAAACTTCACGTGTTTATGTATGCAAGAGGTCAAAATGTGAGATCATTTTATGTGAATTTGTGAATAAAAACTAATGAAAGTTACAGAATTGTATCTGCATATTTAATGCAGATGTTGCAGCTAATATCATTGTACATGACAGGTATTGAAATAAATGTAGTTCCATTTTAGGTGAAGTTAGAAGGGGACACTGTGGGTAAATGTGAAAGAACTTTGTGTGAACACTTGAAAGATA
This sequence comes from Neosilurus hyrtlii, assembly GCA_028564935.1. Classification (NCBI taxonomy): domain Eukaryota; kingdom Metazoa; phylum Chordata; class Actinopteri; order Siluriformes; family Plotosidae; genus Neosilurus; species Neosilurus hyrtlii. Next base: position 9,681,400 of record JAOUQZ010000004.1, read on the forward strand.
ATACTTGTGCATGTAAGATTACATTGTTGAAAGATTCAGAGATTTATGTTTGTGAGGGATAATCCAGAAAATATGAGAGCATTTTATATGAATCTGCAAACGTATTTAGCTATCATTTACTTATAAAGCATCTCACATACAATGCCAGTCCTGGGTTACTGGAAGGTTAATAAGGTTGCTGGGTTTACATTACATGTAAGATGCCTTATAAGTTAATGCTTTGACATTATACATAGCAGATTTATATGATGTAAGCCCAGCATCGTTTTTCCCAAAGCAAAGGAATACTATTGGATGTTGCACTAAGCTGTTCTATTATGTCCTGGAAATAAAAATCAACCTATTTATAAATCGCACATATCAAAGACCAGTAATTAGTGCCACCTTCTGACCTGGAAGCTCGGAAGATCTGCTGATGAGGAACATTACAGGTGAGCACAGCCCAGCTTCTCAGGTACATGAGTCCAATTAGCTTTAGCACATTGAAGGCAGGAAGGCAGGGTGAGAAGAATGCGCCCATCCTACAGAACGGGGGAGGTGATCAAGATTTATATGAGCTACTGTAATGTTGTCTCATTGCCAGAGCTGTTGATACTGATCTCAGCCAAAGGCAAGCCATTATTAATAGATTACAAAGCTGAGGGCCAATAGAGCACTATGTGTCCTTGTGAGGATTGAAAGTACAGTTAAATCAAGCGAAACCGAGTTTAGAGGGCAGGAAATTATGATACGTTTAGATAAGGCAGTGCATCATAATGCTGAATATATTGGAAAAGTCATTAAATACTAAATACATTCATTGGAGTTTAAGTAAACACTAAAGTTATTACAATGGCCTGTCAAAACAAACAATAAGTTATTACTCTTACATACCATATCATTCCCTGGTTGTATATTAGATGTAGAACATTTTCAGCTATCTTGAATTCACCATATTCAGGCTGTGACAGAAATGTACATGAAGTTTATTTAGTTAAAAAAAAAAAAAAGAAAGAAAGAAAAAAACCTTGACAACAAACTGAATCATTGCATTTCAGTCTCAAAATAAAATCACTCTTACAAACTTGCTCTCTAGATCCCAGCAGCAGCAGTCACTCAGGTATCGAACCACCAGGCCCCGGATAAAATCAATCAACAAAATGCTTGCCACAGTGAAGATCATGTCAATGATCGAGAGCTTCAGCATTTCCTGTAAACAAAATAAGCAGGAGACACATTTACTCTTCAAAGCTGGGCTCTGTCCCCCTCTTGTGTAACACAACACCTCCAGAAGAGTCTTAGAAGAGCTTCTCGAGAAAGACTATTAAATCAGCTCTATAGATTGCATCATGGAGAATTGATGTGCGCTGTCTCTGCCTATAGATAGTTTCATTAAATTGCTGTCTGGTTTGACGATTCAATCCATGCATCTATGTACTGAATCCATAGTCATTTCATTGCCATTCAGAGGAAAAACAATAACTACAGGACATTACATTTTAATTTTTCTTCCTCTAGCATTACTGCCATGTTTATGGTAGCTTTTGAGCAAATTTATGACTTTAGTTAGCTTAAAGCCTGATTTAATAAAGGAGCTGATAAATGCTTATTAGCTTCAATGCTAGCATAAATTGCTTGGTTAACAGAGTAGTCTTTTTTTTTTAATGTGGGTTCATACAATGCAAAGAAAACAGTATTAGAATAGTGTTGACCCAGGTAGCACACTGAAGGTGACCCAGGACCTATTTTGTGTGGTTATGCTTGCTTTCCGGCAGAGAGGTGTAGTGATTAGCACTACCACCTCACAGCAAAAAGGTCCTGGGTTCAAATCTCATGCTCTGCGGTTTTGTGTAGAGTTCACATGTTCTCTCTGTGCTTATGTGGTTTTCCTCTAGGTACTCCTGTTTCCTCCCACATTCCAAAACGTGTGCATTAGTCTAAGTGGCTGCTCCAAATTGCCCCAGGTGTGAGTGTTTGTGTATTTTTGCCCTGCAATGGTCTAGCAATTTGTTCAGAGCATACCGCATATTTTCCCAGTGTTGGCTGGTCTCCTGCCTCCCCGTGACCCTAGTTGGAGTAAGTGATTTGGCAAATGAGTGATTGAATTAGTTCTCGCCCTCCCAATACAACATTCTGCCAACAGAGGACTGATGTCATTGGATGCTTCTGAGGTTCAGAACATTTGTCCTCCAGTTACATCCTGAACAACCTGAAGCATGAATGCCGCTTAAAATACCACACTTGACTCATTGCTTCATTGTCTAAGGCATCTAATTGTAAAGTCCTGCACATTGCACAAATTACAAATGTGCATGTGTTGGTCTCACAAAATTGTATGTAACACAGGTCCTGATGTTGAGAGCACAATGTTAGTTGGCAAAGTGTTTCATAACAGTTACTATTCACTCCAGCTGCATGCACAAGACTACATCATGCTCTATTGATTTACTATAAGAACAGTCCCAGATATATACACAATCATTTAGGTTATAATAATAATAATAATAATAATAATAATAATAATAAGTAAAATATCGTAAATTTCAAATTACTTTCCATTTAAATATGACCCACACTGCATCTATGTTGGTTAGGTCAACCACTTCTCAGTATATGTAATGCACATTTATTAAGCTTTACAACTTTCTATATTAGGCAGTGCACACTTTTCTTACCTGCCCAACATACGTCTCCCAGCACTGATCCTGCTGGGTTTTGCCATTGTATTCATATAGTGTGGAGTGGTTAATTCCAGCTAGGACTGGTGCTGATGGTTCAGATACCACTCTGCGCTTGACACTGAAGGAGGTATGGTTCAGGTCCATTACAGCTACAGGAAAAGAACCATTCCTTCCCTCAGTGATCTCTGGGACGATGGTGGACAGGTTTGTCTCTACAGGCTGGGAAATGGTGGCCAGGTAAGACGTTGAGTCAGACCAGTTCCCTGGAATCTGAGACAAAAATCAAATCAAATAAAGCTATCTTTTGAATTTAGTAGGAGCTGAACATCTTGTCACATCTGAATATATTTTGTTTGTTCGAGCACTTATTCAAATGTAGATCACTCATGATCTACATTTGGAGATCACTCATGCTACCTAGGTTGTTCCTTTTATGTGGTCAATGTTGCTGGCATAATTTAAAACAAAGCATGAAGTTGCCTCAAAGCAATTTATTAAATAATAAATAAATAAATAAAACCCGTACAAAACTGTACATTGCTTCAACGCAAAGATGGTACCATACGGCTACACCCTGTGTACCTTTAGTGAGTGTCTTAGGATACACTGGACTACTCTGACTTTTGTCTGTAGAAGAATTAGAGGATTACAGAAAAGCCACTTACACCAGAGCTCATGCTATTCACTTTGTCCAACAAGGCGATGATCAGACTATAGAGGTTTCCAAGATACAACACCAGCACCCTAAACAGGCCAAACCCAAAATGAAAAATGAGATAAACTGAGACACAACCTTATTTTTTTATTTTGTTATTTTACTTGTACACAGTTAAGTCATATCAGACCTGGCAAGTTGGAAACGGAGACTGGTTCTTGGGTGGTACATCTCCAACTGGGCCACCAGCTCAAAGGCAGAGGGAGCGATCATAGTAATGAGGGAGACAACAACACTCACCTAACACAGAGAGAACACATTGTAATATACTATACTCAAGAAGGCCTATGCTTTTATTTTTTTACTTTTGCTAATTAACATATTAAGTTATACTTGAAAAGAGTTTTTCAAAAAACTGTATAAATGAATGAAACTACCCAAATGTCTGACTCCAGTCTTTTGAGCCCATGGGGATGTACAATGGAATAGCCTGGTCATTCAGGTAGCCAGCTGAGTTTATTTTATTGCCACATAAAAATACTGAGGTGAGAGCTGACCAACTGAAGCAACCCCAGACTCCACCACTGTCTCCAGAGGCTTGTACAGTGGTCACTATGCATTAAACACTGATTTGGCCATCACTCTCGATTAGGGTGAATATGGACTCATCAGACCATAAGACCTTTTTACACTACTCATGAGTTCAATGTTTATGTTTCCTAGCAAATCGAAGCCTTTTTCATCTGATTATTCTCGCTAACAAATGGTTTCCTTATGGCCACCCAACTGTTTCGTGAATGCATAAATGATCCTTCTTTCACTATTAAACGTAACAATGAGTTCTAAATTATTTTTTTTACAATTCAGCGTCATCAAGCATTTACACAAGCTCTGCTAGCAGTGAATTAAATTTTTTTCCATCACACTGATGGTTCATTACTATTCTTTCAGGCGTTTACCCAATTCAGATATTTTACCAATCTCCTTATTAGTTTTCTTTGGTTAATGCAGGCCAATCATCTGATCCTTTCTAAAATACAGCCCATTTTTTGCTGGATCACAAAATTATGAAGCTACTTACTGCATCAGTTAAGCTTAAAAAAAATAATTGTGAAATGATTTACAATCACTTCAGAAATTATGCAATTATAGGTTTTCAAGTATTTGCTTATTCAAACCCACACAACATTAATTAAATAGAATGTCTAACTTTAACTACATATTTTCCCTCCACCAAGGAGTTTATGTGCGTGTGTGTGTGTATATATGTGCGTGCATAAAAAGTCAGATGTTCAAGAAATTTTTACCATAGGTGGGGCTTTGGCAAAGCAAAACCTTTTTAAAGGGTTATTTGTTTAGAATCGGCAAAGGTTTTTGCTCTCCAAGTGCTCTTTCATGTAACTTTTGCCTGTTTATTGTAAGTTTATAATGTAACTTTTAAAATGTCTAGAGGACAAATATATTGATAGCACAATATATGAAGTAAAAAAACATTATAAATGTGCTTATAATTGCAACCTTATAAAACCCTAGGCCTCATTTACCTCTAAAAATGATTTATAAACATGAGTCATAACCTTTCATTGTATTTATGAAATCAAAAATTCAATATAAATAATTAGAAAGGAAAACCCTGATTTAAAAACATAAAAAAAGGTAAAAATTTATCCACATCACTGACAAAGACTGATCTCCTGTTGCTGGAAGAGTTTGATTGCCATTGTTGCTGAAGGTGACACAACCAAGTGACACAACCAAGTGTTGAGTAATCATTTTTTTGCATGGGCGATATAAGTGTTGATGCGTTTTTGTCCTTCAAAAAACCACAAGATTTCCTGAAAACTAATTACCCACTGTTACCAAATCATGTTGATGTTTCAGAAGTCTTTGTATTAAACTTGACAGTGTTTTTTTTAAAACCCACAATATTTGCTATATATATATATAAATTTTTGCATTGTTTACAATGAATATCTATCCATCTGAAAAATGCACTAAAATTTGGCATTGATAGATCTTGTAGCAGTTCATTTTGAAACACAAAGATAAAAAAAAAACATTAAGACCTCATTCTTTTCCCACAGAGTTAACTCTGCTTTCTGCTGCTCCAGCTTCTGTGAGCGATCAACAACAAAGTAGATGATATAGATGCTGCCTGCCAGTGACAACAGGACCAGGATGTTGGCCAGAATTCGCAAGCTGATCAAAACCGCTCTGCATGGGAAGAGTAAAAAAATATTTCCATCTCATTCGTATGCATAGTTTTTCACTAATACAGGCAATTAAATTTAAATTAGATTTCAAGTCAATAATCCGTATCACAGGCTTATGTATATGGAAGAAGATGTCATTAAATATTTTCCTCTTGACTGAATACTAAACCTCATTGGTTACAGAATAAGGATGTTGGTCGCTAAATAAAATTTCATCGCATGCTAAATTGTATAACCGGTACAAATATGGAGACTGATTAATGAGAAGGCTCAATGCTAATACACATAAAATCAAGCTTATCCATGTCGCTGCTTTAATACATAGCACTGCTGATATAGTACTGCTGATTTTTTTAGCAGGTTTCCGTAATAATATGCTTCATTTGTTCAATTATCTGTGCATTGCCTAACTGGAGGAACAAAACAAGGCTAACTGACAGTGAGATTACAATTGCCAATTTGAGGACCTTTCATAACAGGCTCATCCAATCACAGTGTATCAAGCAATGCTGTCAGGGTCATGGGCGGCTAAGGTTCAGTGATGCACATGGGGAGTGAAGGCTGGCGTGTGTTGTCTGATCCAATAGCAGAGCTACTGTAGCTTGAATTGCTTTGAAAGTTAATGCTAGTTCTAACAGAATGGGGGCAGCCAGATGTATGTGTGTGTGGGTGTCTGTGTGTGTGTGTGCCGTTCACTAAAAGAAATATGAAACTAAAGCATGTACTATGGAAAAGAGGAATTCTGACAGAGACAGTGTGATGGTGTGAGCAATGTCCTGCAGGGAAACTTTGAGTCCTGCCATTCATGTCGATGTTATTTTGACACATACCACCTACCTATACATTGTTGCTAATCAAGTACACCCCTTCAATATATATATATATATATATATATATATATATATATAATGTTAGTGGCATCTTTCAGCAAAATAATACATCCTGCCATAGTACAAAAAAGGTTCAAGAATGGATTGAGGAACACAGCAAGACTTTCAAGATCACTTATACACAAATCCACCCATCCACCCCACCATATATTCACTTTCTCAACCATTTGTCCATCCATTTTTACTTCCATCCTGTCATTCTTCCCCTCACTCATTCTACCCTCCAATCACTCATTCATCTACTTATCCATCCATCCATCCACCCATCCAAATATCCATCTCTGCTTGTGTCGTCCTGTTGGTTTGGCAAATGGTCCATTGGATGGCAATTCTGTATGTGATTTTTTTTTTTTTTAGGTTTGAGCTTTTCTGATAGGTTTGGTTTGGATGTTTAGAACATTAATATGGATTTTGGAATCTAGACAGTGCTTATTTTAGCCTCTGAGATGTTTAAATGGTAAATGATGGTCAGCAAGGAATGTATGAATCTACAAATCATTAAAGGCCTGATAACATAAATGAAAAAGCACAGTGTCAATTAAAATGTGCATTAATTTAGATGATAAACAAAGACTTACATCCTTATGCAGCAGTAAGTGTATCTATTTAGTTGTGTACTGTATGTGTGTACGCATACACACAGCTGAGTATTTCACTTTAATATATGAGCAGCTCTGATGGTGATTTAGGAGCAGTCATATACTGCAGTAAAGGCTGTGTGTATGAAATACGGTGGGAGGTTTTGTGCTGCGATTGCAGTCGATGTGGACAGAGCAAGTAAATCAGAGCTTTGCACTCTATACGAAGAACAACACTATCACCCTAATTCATCCACTGATACTGATCATTTCCCTTCCTTGAAAGCAAACATTAACAAACACTCGAGTAACCCTCACTGAGAACAGAACAAGGGCCAGTGCTGGATTTGTCACTGTCAGCACAGGCAGCACAAGCAGAGAGACTGGGTTTGAGGAGTGTGATTAAATAATGATAAAATTTGATAAAATGATAAAAGTGGCCCGAAAGGTCTTAAAAAGTTGGTAAAAGCACCCACAGACTGGTCTCTTTCTTCTTCTCTTGTTCTTCCACAATGGCCTCCTTCAGAATAAGAGATGGAAGAACATATCAGTATCAACTGAAATGCACAGAATACAATATAGCAAATGCATTTACATGTGATATTCAACAAGTATGTTGCTATGAGTTATTACTCCAAAAAAAAAAAAAGCAGCCTTCTTTTTAACAAGCATACTGAAAGCCATGCCAACATCCATTGCTGTAAAATATACTATTATATATATTAATTTATGTTTTACTGTGAAGTTAACAGGTGGTTAGCATTTCTGCATCCTAGCTGGAAGATTCAGCTGATATGGGTAAAGGCAGGGTACACCCTGAACAGCTCGCCAGACCGTCACAGAGCCAACACTTACACAGCCATTCACACTCATACCTAGGGGCAATGTGGAACAGCCAATTAACCTAATGTGTCTGTCTTTGGACTGTAGGACGACACCGGACCCATTGGAAACCCATGCAAACACAGAGAACATGCAAACTTCTTGCTGTGAGGCAGATGTGTTAATCACTATGCCACCGTGATGCCTCTGGTCAAACTAGCCACGCTAAACAGTACAGTTAAGCATGTCTATAATCTCTATATATCGCTGTCTATAACGCTGTCTAACTTTATGTCTATGAATGACTGATTTTATTTTTATTATATCATTTCCTGATTGATTATTATGAAAAAAATAGTTTCACTTTAGCTGACAGGCACAATGGCCACACCCCCCCCTAAATTGAATTACTTCTAAATGATTATACTACCACTAGTAAAAAAAAAGAGCTCTGGTCATGACTGTCTTCTAACTTTTGGCCCCATGCACACTACTTTGCAGTTGCTTTATAAATACTGAGAGCAGGGCATGCCTTTACACCCATAATCAGTAATGCTGACAGGCGCTCCATATGGAAATTATCACTACTATATGAGAACATAAACTCCCCTGGTAGATTATGCTGTAATAAAAGAAGGTCAGTGGATCATTTTGAACCAAATCATGCAGCTCAGGATGTCTGTGTCATGGGTTATGGCATGCACACACCCTGATGTTATTGACTATTGCTGCTCCTTTGCTCTCAGCAGCCTCGGGATTACCAATCAAGTAGTCCCAAGCACAAAAGATTCGCCAGCAGAATGTGTAGTTCTCACTAGAAGCACTGGACAGACTCAGCCGTGAGTTCTTCGCCATTCTAAAGAAAAGAAATTCATGAATCTCAGTAAAATGTAATTTTTATAAATTGAAAAGCAAATAAATTGTTACAATAAAATGTGATCATTATGTGTGTGGCATGGCTAACGACTAAACTGTATTTTGTTTTATTGTTTATGGTCACGTATTGTATGTGACCGTTGCCATGTCATTCATGTTGTCATGTTTACATGTTAAATACTGGATTAGGTCCACAACTTTTGTTTGGAGTGCATTAAGCACATCCACCTCACAGCAAGAAGGTCCTGGCTTTGAATCCTGTACTCGTGCATGTCCGTGTGGAGTTTGCAAGCTCTCCCCATGCTTGTGTGGGTTTCTTCCAGGCACCCCGGTTTCCTCCCACAATCCAAAGACCTGCACATTAGGATAACTGGCTGTTCCAAATTGCCCCTAGGTACTGATGTTGTGTCAATTACTGTGGGTGTGTTGACCCTGTGATGGTCTGGCAAGCTGTACAGGGTGTACCCTGCCTTTGCCACGTGTTGGCTGAGATAGGCTCCAGCCTCTCTATGACCCTATTAGGATTAAATAATTCAGAAAATGAATGAATGCTTCAGAAAATAAGTGAGTGAGATTACACTTCATCTTGTTTTATTTCTTACTAAGCCTTTTATTTAGACAGTTACTGATTTCCATCAAATCTGCAGTTATTACTTTCTTAAAAGAGTGATGAAACTGTAGGCAAATACAGCCATCCCAACAAGAAAGTAGGCCAGGGGCAGGCGGTAGCCAGCACTGCCAATCTTACGCACATTTCCATAATATCCATAGAAAAGCACAGAATACTGCAGGTAACCCTAAACATGGAGAACAAAAGTGAGCACAAAATGGACCACAGCTAAATTCTGCACTTTAGACAGTCAGACAAATGATTCAATCATTCAACAAAATCTCAACGTATTAACAAGGTCTTGCCCCAAGTGACCAGATGGTGTCAAGGTCCTGAGCTGAGGCAATTTGGTCCCTTGGGATGGTTTTGCTACGTGTGGTGCCAAAAGGAGCGCCAGCAAGGAGCTAATGGAGAGATCACATATAAGAAGAGAGGGGAGAAGGATGAGTGATGGAGGCTGATATCTAAGCAGGGAAATTGCTTTGTGTTCCAATGTCAGAGAGCAATATAAATCTAGACTCCTTTTACTGACATAACATAGCATGAAGGCATGTGAGGTCATATTAAGGGCCAAGAACAGAAAGGTAACTTTATAGCTACACAGAAAGAATTTTATTATATTGATGTAATACATTTTCTACTAAGACAACAAGATCGAACTGAATATAGGAAACTAAGTACAGTGCAGCTATATGAAAGTTCAACATAATACTAATCATACAAGCAAGTATCACAATACACACTAATAATTGTTTACACATTGCAGAGCTTCAAATTTTATTCTAATGATATACAGTATTTGCTGTATGTATTTTTAAAAAAATTATTCTCTCCAATATCAAATATCCATCATATTGTGTCATCGATGCTCATATTGTAAAATAAACATTCTATAATCTTGTAACATAAACCTTAAAGACATGACAAACCTCAGGCAGAACAATAAAGGCTCCAGTCATGATTGTGAGGACAATATTAATCCCAAATAACCATCGTAGGAAAATAAAGTATGAGGCCACTCCTGAGCCAAAGTGACCTGCAAACAGAAAAAACCTTCAAACCTTCAAAGAAACTTTTATTTTAACATTAAGATTTATTTTTTTGCATGAAATTGTTTTTGTGAACAGTTTCTAAGAAAAAACATTTTTAGTATTCATCTTATATTCATATGTTTAAAAATGACTGAAAATATTTTCTTACTTTCAATCTTTTTAATCCTCACTTCCCATGGGATGAATAAAACAAGGATGTTGTACAGAACTCTGGAAAGCTTTTTTAACAGCTGCAAAAAGAACAGAACAAGTCCCTCTTACAATCAGCCCAGACATGCTTGCTGTCTGAAATTTGCTTCTTTAGTTGTGTGCTGGAGCTACCATGCTAATACAGTAATGAAAACTTATGGGCTACAAGTAAATCCAAGCATAATACCAAATTCATTTATAGGCATGTTCTTCTCATCATCATGTTTTACTCAGTAGCACCAGTTGTGCATGGAGCAGTTCTTAAAATTGCAGATATATTAATTAATTCATTCATTCATTTTCTAAACCACTTATTCCTAATTAGGGTTGCAGGGAGGCTGACTCTGGGTGAGGGCGGGGTACACACTGGACAGCTCGCAAATAAATATAATAGCAAAATAAGGGTTTAGAAATATACTTTTATTTCCAATTTTCATCTATCTATCTATCTATCTATCTATCTATCTATCTATATTGAAGAGTGTTATCAAAGGGTGGCGCTTTTCAGATAAAGATTTGTTGTGTATGGAGGTTTTTATGTTGTGATGTGGTCATAAGTCCATAGTGTTGCAGAATGTACATAAGTCCACTATATAGTGTCTAGGTATAAGATCCCCCTTTGCCAGATAGTTTAATTATTTGAATCATAACAATGGACAATTAAATTATGTGGGAGTATAACAAAATAGTGAGGAAGGAAATAATTAAATAAAATTGATATAAAGGTCTCGTTAGGTATTGTTACTACATCTGTGGAGAAACTAAATGTATACATTGCTTCCATTAACAAGCCTGTCGTTACATTCCTGTTGTTAAGTGTCATGGTTGCCCTGTAACTTTGGTAAGAAATCAAGCTAATGTCCTGTTAACCATTTCACATGAGGCATTACAGCCTTTAAAAGGGAAACATGATTTCATGAAGACTTTTGCAGCTATTCCTGCTAATCACTGAACTAAAAAAAGTTTGCAGGCTTACTAAGTGCATCTTTAAGATCAAATTATTTTTAAGAATTTAAAGACTAAGATTGGTATGTGGACCAGCAATAGAAGTAAGAAAAACCAGACTGCAGTATTACACCTCATTCAAATGCAGACCAACATAACAAGGCATTTTTATAAATAACACTGCAATTATCTTGTTCAATGCACGTCTAACAATTTATGTATTCAGATTAAGAAAACTGGTAGATACTTTTTTAGCTACGTTAGCATTGTAGCTTAAGTAAAACTACATGCTTGATTTTTGGATGAACCATTCCCTTTACCAAAGCTTGCTCAATAATGGAATTGTGGATGCTTTCAGTTACAAAGGCTTTTAAATTTATGATATGACACTGACATGAGATGAGCAAAAGCAAACATTTTAAAATAAATGTGGAATACCCCTGATTTCAATATTTCACAGAACCATTTCCATAATTAGTCATTTTTCATCAAATCTACTTGCTAAAAAGTCAATTAATTTTAATGCTGCTCAGGCAGCCTTGCCGAACACCACTGGAGCATTTTAATTAAATAGAGCCGTAACAACAAGCTGTAAATCTGAAAGCAGCATTGAGGGAGAGTGGGGGAATGAGATACTGTAGCATTGCAGGAAGAAAGACATTCTGGAACAGTAGCAGGACCTTAACAAAGACATCCTGTATTAAACATAAAAACAACATTTACTTTTAGCTGGATGTATTGATGCAAACTGACTTCAAGTGAGGTAGAAGGAAAGAGCAAAGAGCTGAGCATTTGCGAATTAGGTGGTTCTATTATTTGCTCTGTGCCAGTCATGTAATTTCAAATAAAGTTCAGCTGAGGTGCTGCTTTTCAGCATTCCAGTGCCTTTTGAACACCACTGATATGTTTTAATATTTATGGCCACATTAGAATATTTCTTGGAGGAGTTTCTTGGAAATACCTCTAGCTCTGTCCTTTACAGATTTTCTTTGGATTAGTTTAGAAATTTTTCAAAAACGTTTTGTATTTTTCACTTTTGCACAGACAGAAATGTGAGCTCAGGATTGACCCACACACCCGGGAGCTATGAAGCAACAACTGGCTTTGGCTCCCTGAAGTCAAATGTGTACATACACGTGCAGTCTGACACCAAACCAAAGTACACAGGGAACCCCCACCCCACCCCCACTAGTGTTATAATAATAATAATAATAATAATAATAATAATAAGAAGAAGAATAAGAAGAAGAAGAATATTACTAACGTTAGGAATCAGTCTCATAGTAAAAGATCCCTTATTCTTGCAGTTCCAGTGCACAAATAAGAAACCACACATCAAACAACAAGCATGTATTGACTAGGTATGTTTGAGGAAAGTATAAATAATTCTTCCTTTCTTGCCTCTCACCTGTACAATATGTAGTTTGAATTTGCAACCTTCCGATTAACAGAAAAAAAAAGCTTTTAAACATTTAGCTTGAGGTTAAGTGCTGAAGGGTAGAACTTTCTGAAGGAGATTATACTCAGTTATTCTAACTTGAGTTGAGAGAAATCATAACTTGTATATACACTTCATAAATGTGAGAGAAAAAAAAACATACATCTGCCCCTGCGGCTTGGTATCCTCGTGTCCTGGTCAGTCTGCCTTCATACTTTAATACAATCTCTCTGGCCTGCCTGAAACACAAACACACACACACACACACACACACACACACACACACACACACACACACACACACACACACACACACACA
>JAOUQZ010000004.1:9715695-9727768 GCA_028564935.1 Neosilurus hyrtlii
TGTGTGTGTGTGTGTGTGTGTGTGTGTGTGTGTGTGTGTGTTTGTGTGTGTGTGTGTGTGTGTGTGTGTGTGTGTTTTTGAACGACAGCACCTTGTCTTACACCACAGGGTTTTGGGCTTGTGAATGCTTTTTTCCCTTCACACACTTTCATCATCTTTCTTATTTTATTTTATTTTTTTTACCAAAAAATTATGCAGGAAGTGAAATCAAGCTCTGTGTAACTTTGCAGTGAGGTGACAAAAGATTTTCTGTCAAACGATAAATTTTTGTTTTCTGTAATAAGCCCGGAACATTTGGAATTCATTTAGTGTTCAAAAGTGAAATCTGTCTAAATGAGCTGCGCAGACTGTGTCAGACAAGACGGTGGGGTGCGTGTCTTTGTGCGCAGATAAAAGGCGCACACAAGTCTGAGGTTCCAAGCTTGATCCCATACTTGTGGTTAAGAAGAACTAAATTTGATGGGGATGGCAATACACCACTCATTGTTTACGGCAAACCCGCTGATCCTGGAACACCCAGGCCGTGGCGGCATCGTCATGCAGTGTAATCGGTTAGAATGATTCTTGAGCGTGTGAATGGCTTTCTGTTCCGTACGTGCTCACAGTAGGTGGTAGCTGTTTGTAATTCTGCTCGGCTTGAGAGAATCATTGCAGACAGACAGCATTAATAAGCACAGACAGACAGCTCTCGTGCAGCATTCATACTCATACTGCTTCCAATGTTCTGCTTTTTCTCTCTCTCTCTCTCAACAGAACAAGACATGAGTGCAGACAAAGGAGAAAAGGAGTGCCAGGGAAGCATTTCTTCAAGCATGTTCAACCCTCATAACTACAAATACACACATACACACCCCCTGAAAAGTAAGCACCTACACACTCTGCACACACCACTGAGTGCATGAGGACACACTGGAGGTGGAGAGTGGGATAACTGAGCCGAAGCCAAGCTCAATCTCATTGTTACTCATCAGTGCTAACTGTTCAATGTCGTCTAGACACCCGCCTCTCACAGCGGCCCTGCTGAAAAAACTGAATTCTTAATATTGCCAAGGTAAACTTCAACTTCAGATCTTGGAATAGCAGATAAAAGCTATTGGATAAGGGATGGTTTCATGGTCTGTCACACAATCTGTCAGACCAAAGGGCACAGACAGGTGAGACAGACAGTTCCAGAACATGCCTTAGGTTTTCTGATTAGTTGAAATTCTTTGTTGTAGCCTCCTGACGCAACACTTTAACCTGGGTGATAGTGGTGGGAATGTGGCAAACCTTGCAAAAGGACTGCACACAAGTAATAGTATGAAGCTTGCGAGTTATCTAGGTTATCTAGAGATTAGTTGCTACTATTATACATTTTTATTGCGCCCATGATTAGCTATCTTTGACTGTATATTTTATGAAGTCTTAAGGCTTGCTAGGTTATTTGATAGCAAGTCAACAGAATCACATTTACCATCGGGATGAACAAAAGTGTTTTATGACTTGTATCTGACACATCATCATGACAGCTGTGTGACCCGATATGTACTTTATGGAACCTACATTGACTTTTAGTGTAGATTCCTCCCAGTAGACATAAACATACTTACAAGGCATGTTGCATAAACAGGAATATAACATTCAGTGGATGTAATGTGAGCAGGCTATTGGCACACTTCATAGAATTCTTGTTCCTGGTTTTCCTTTACAGGGTTCAAACATTACGCATGCCTTTGTGTTGATGTAGAAAAAACAGTTTACAAGCAAAATGTGTAATATTTGCACAGACAAGCCCTGTGAGATGCTTTGTGTGTTGACCTGGAATGGCTTTTGCAGCTCTCTCTCCCTCTCTAACCGCAGCAAATCAGGTCTTCTGGTGCTCCATCTAATAACATTCAATTATCCCTCCAATTATTCATAGACTGCACTCGCTCGCTGCCTCAGGGACTGCGGCGCGATTGGATGTCAGCTTGAACAGAACCTTATTTTCCCCTCCGCAGAGTGGCAGAATGCGGTAGCTTTGAGGAGAAAGTGCAGAGAAAACGGGGTAGGTGTGGAAGGCTATCTGATTGGAGTAGTGCATTCAGAATGTCACGTCTGAAATCACTGTATCCACATGCTGGAAAATAACAGTGGAGCCGAAGCTGGAACTGGCACTCGATCAAACATGCTTGGAGAAATGGAGAGAGGAGAAATTACAGGGGCGGCAGCAGGCATCCGACCCCCTGCTGTCTCTTATGCCTCCTTGGAAACTCATTTGCATCCCTTCACCCTATTTTCGAATCCCTAGAAATCGTCTAAGAGGATGCCTTCAATGAATTCTCTCTCCCTCTCCATCCCTATTAGAATAACTGCATTTCATGGCATGCTGCTTATGTGCACCCTAACACCTGTTCACTAGTTCAGGTTGCATTTTGATGCTAACCATTAAATACTTCACACAGCCTGAAAGCTATGCAAAGAGCAGCTGACCTGAAGAAAGTAAAATAGATAGTGAATAATGATAATTCAAAAAACAGGTGCATTTTAAAAGGAGAGTAAAGGCTGAAGAAATGTGAGGCTTGTTTACAATAAAGCACAGGTTGCTAGAGTCAGGTTCAAAAAAGTGCAGTGAGATGGGTAATGATGAGTTATTTCATACGCCCAACATAGGCAGACTATAGAAACAGGCTGGTGAACTAAAGCACCTGGGTAATAGGGGCATATCTCTGGAGGTGAACAATAAAAAATCAGGGAAGAACGAGACAAAGAAAAAATCTGACCTGATGATGACTGCTCTCTCTTTAGATATATTTTAATTTGTGGCAGTTTCTGTTTTCATTAAAAAATGACATCAACAATTTTATTTGTATTATATGACTTTCATCAAAAAATCATTGAGATAGCTCTGTAGCTGTATCTTGTGCATATAGGTCACTACATGGGTTTTACAGTGCAATTATGTAATAAGGCTTTATAGTGAATAGGAAGCCACTTGAGATTTGGCAGAAACTGTGTTGAGAAGCTATTTCTGCATTGATCATAACAGATTTTTTTCTCATAGATCATGAGTCGGAGAATTGTACTTCTCCCTCTTTCTCCCAGAGTGAGCTGGTCTGTTCCCTGACAGATATTACAGGATAAAAAGGACTCCCAGCATTATGTGGACATTTACAAGAACATGTTAAACTTGTTCAAGGTTAAAGATCACAGTAAGATGTGTATATGATAACGCTAACTCAAAAAGAGCATAATGTGGGTTTGAATATATTTTTTTTTACATTTTCTGGCAATAAAGTAAAATCTTTCTGGCTTAAATTGTTTTAAAGATTGAAGGATTTAAAGTGAGAAGAAATGATATTCAATGAAGGCGCTACAGCCTAAATAAAACTATGATGTCTAATTAGTGTGTCATTTATTGTCATGTCAGTAGTGTAACAGTTTCATCAGCATTAACATTTCAATCTTAAACACCGTGTAAAACTTTAGGAAATTGTGCCATAAAAAATGCATTCACTACTTGGAAAGCATCCGTTTGAATTTCTTGATATCCCTGGAAGCCTTCTCTGTGTTTATTTTTAAACCATTAGGCATCCATTTTTTACATTTTCACCCATATGCACAATTAAATATTTATTTTTCAGACTGCGATATAGATATAGTGTGTTTTGCATTAAATTATTACTAAACAGAATTTTACATAGCTCTGAATAACTGCACTATTCTGTTCATGCTTACTGGATTGTAAGAAATAAAGCAGTTTTATTATTTTAATCAAATAAAAATAAAAAAATTTAAAAATAGAAGCATGTATCATCAACTAATTAATGGAACAGCTGCTTCAAGCACATTAAACCACAGCCACATTTCTGGGTTTGGCAGACCGGTTAGGGTAGCCCCTATCAAGGTCACCAGCATCAGATGACACCAAGGACTGGAGGCCTGTTCCTCAAAGCAGGCCAATAAAGTTGTGTTTGATGGAGAAGCCTAATTCTTGAAAAAAATATAAAACTTTTGCACAGGACTGTATATTACTGCAATATTATTTAACATTTATGACAGAAAGCTGAAATAATATTTGAATATGCAGTAGTGTGCAGTGAAGATTATACACCACCACTTTTGTTTGAAAGGGCTCCTAATAAAAGGAAGTAAAAAATTACTTTTCTATAATTTTTTGGTGAAAATGTATTGAACAATGCTACTGTAGGCAAGGAAAACCAAAAATAAATTAATTCCAACAAGTATATTGAGGTAAAAGTATGGCTAATAAACAAAAACACTGAAGATACCAATTTTTCAGAAAATTTGAAAGTTTTTACTTTTGCACAGCATGAATGAACTTCAAACCATATGGAATGGTTTAGTGTGTGAAGAAATTAAACAATATGTGAACACTATGCCTGAAAAATTAAATGCTGTAATTGAAGTAAGGTGTGGCCACATTAAATATTCACTTTCTTTCTCAAAACAGAGACCATGATTTTTGTTTGTTTACTTATTCGCATTATTACATGAAATTAATACTTGAATAGTACTTGGTTCCTGATTTATCTTCATTTTGTTAAGTGTATAATCATCACTGAATCACTGTATTTTTTATTTCTTCACTCGCTAAACCATTCCATAGGGTTTGAAGTTCATTCATGCTATGCAAAACTCAAAACAATTAAATTTGCGACACTTTCCGAAAATTGGTATTTTCAGTGTTTTTCTTTATTGGTCATACTTTTTCATCAGTATACTTGTCTGAGTGATTTTTTTGGTTCTCATTGCCTACAATAGCATTGCACAATACATTTTCACCCAAAAAAAATTATAGAGAAGTAATTTTCTTTTACTTCTTCTTACTAGGAGCCCTTTTAGACAAAAGCGTTCGTGTATAATCTTCACTGCACACTACTGTATCTGGATCCTGAACTTACAGTCCACAGTTGAAGCCAGATGTGTTGTTCTTTAAAAAAGAAGACATGATTTTATATATAAAATGGATATGTCTTTAGTGTGTTAATACAAACAGGAAATGTCAAAACGCATCCATGGTCCTTGCTTAAATTCCAGCCCAGCTCTCCTCTCTTTCCTTTTTAAATGTCATCTGTTTTTAATTCATCAACTGGAGTAGAGACATGCCGTGCCTAAGTGCCCTTTTGCCAATAAATGCTTTTCCTATACGCTTTACTTCCTTGGGAAAATATTAAGGGCTTTATGCTTAGAAAGAGAAGGGGAGGAATGAAGAAGGTGAAGTGGGATGGAGAGATGAAAGCTAAGTTTAGAGACGAGACAACTCAGAGCATTAGTCATGCAAATTCACTTCCTTCTCTCCCTGTGGCTGAGTAGGTGATGTTCGACCAGTGGTCTGGTTTAGATTAGGGCCGCGTGTCATCGGCTGCGGAAACTCCAGAAAGTATTAGATTCCGCAGAAACAAATTAAAGACCCGCCTTTACTTTGCTCTTACTTACTTACTCTCACTTTCTCCCAGAGAGAATCGAGCTTTCCACTGAGAAACAGTACGGGAGGAAGGGGCCTGCCAGGAAAAACACAACTGCAGGCCATTTCAGAGCGTCGGAAAATGAGGAGGCTGCCAGTGAACAAAGAGTGGTAGTCAGTTTGTGGACGTGATGGCTGACATTCCCAGTTCAAAAAGTGCCATGAAATATTTAGCTCACCCTCAATGCAGGCAGGAAACTGTGCTATTGGAAACCTGCAGAGGAGTAGAGGCGAATATGTGTGTAAAGTGAAGTATATTTTGAGAATGAAGACAGAATATCTTTTAACATATCATATACAGCTGTGAAAAAAAATATATGAAGTGAGAAATTCAGATCCGCCCACTTTATAAGGTATTGCTGTAACCCTACTGAGGGCTAATTAAACTGGGAATCACACTCTGAGTAAGGCCCTAAGTAATGTCAAATAATGATAATAATGATCATAATAACAACAACAACAATAATAATTAAGGTGGCATGGTAGTTCAGTAGTTAGCACTGTTACCTCACAGAAAAAAAAGAATTCTGGTTTAGAATCTAGTGGCTGACTTTCTGCCCTGCGATGGCCTGGTGAGCTGTCCATGGTGTACTCTGCCCTTGCCCAGAGTCGGCTGAGATGGGCACCAGCCTCCCTGTGACCCTAATTAGGATTACGTAGTTCAGAAAATGAATCAATAAATAATAACAGTCACTAACAAGAAAAGCTTTTGGAGAGCGCAGACCTCTGCCAATGCCATTTAGTACCCCATATGGTATTGTAGTAAATGCAACATTTTTATAAATGCAACATTTGTTTATTATTTTGAGCCCTATAATGCAAATGTGCCGCCAAGCTACACTTCGGTATGGTCCGGACAAAATAACTCGGATGACTATGTCATCTGTGCTAAAAAATATTTTAAAATTCCCTGCATCCAGACAATAATGTGGATCACTGCCAAAATTTAATCAATTATTCCTTGTATCATTTCTGACTCATCCTAAAAATATCATCAAAATCCGTTCATAAGTTTTTGAGTAATGTTGCTAACAGGCAGACAAACAAACAGCCCAATGCTGGTGAAAACATAACCTCCTTGGCGGAGGTAACTCCTATAACACCTATAACACTATATATACAGTAGTCCACAATGAGTTTATCTATTATAGCCCATCTGTCGCCAATTTGTCAGCCATCTGGTAACATACCATTTGCACTGAGGACCATTCATAACATAGCAGTGACACTAATGTGGTGATGGCATTCTAACAAGTGTCACTGTGGTACAAGTGTATGAGATAAAGCATCTTTCAACATTTTTCATACAGACCAATCACGGTGAAGTGTAGAGATCAGTGAAGTGTGTTTAAGGGTTTGCATACATGTTGCAGTGGGAAGTGCTGCTGCTTCAGCACCCAGGTAAGATCCTGAGTGTGTTTAGAGCTACCTATGTTCTCCTTGTGTAGGTTTCCTTTGGGTTATCCATTCTCCTTCCACTTTCCTTGAGCATGCACGTAGGTGGATTGTATATTTTAAATCGCCCATTTCTGTGAGTGTGTGTGCCTGGTGCCAAGAGGTGAACTTCCATCCAATAGGTGAATATTCGTGTCTCATGCATTGTATTCCTGGGATAGGTTCCGGACCCACCACAACCCTGATCAGGATTACTGTCCTTACTGAAGACAAATGAAAAAATAAAGAAATAAATACTTAGAGAGATTTTAGTTTCTAAACTTGAGATTGAAAGCAAATAAAAAGGAAGACAGATACCATGTACCAAGCACAACAGAACTCAGGAAAGGAGAATAAAATTGGTTTATTACAATTCAACTTAAAAACTATAAGTCATCCCTTTAAGTCATGCCATTATCTGATTTAATTGGTTATTGTCAGCTAAAAGGTATTATGAGGCAGTTTAAATCTCTTCTTAGTCCATTCAACATCTGAGACTCTGAAAAAAAGGGGAAATCATCGTAAAAGTTCTAGCACAAATATCCAACATCTGTTACTATCAACATGATTATTTCATAGTAATATTTTATGGCAGCATTTATAGTAATTCATTCTAATATCAATTACAGTGTAATTATTTTTAAACAAATCACTCAGTGAGCCATATAAGGAATAAATTATGTAATCCTTTTCATTTAAAGCTATCAGTGAAGATGTTCTATTATGGGAAATCTAATAACTGGCAGAAATGTGTTCCAAGTATTCTGTAGCTTTTCTTACCAAAATAAATTAGCACTGCCTGGACTGCTTTGTTATCATGAGAACTCTCAGCCATTCCTTAGGGCAATCAAAAAGACTTGGTAGGAAATGGCCTTCACATGGCACAACTTGTACTTCTCTCCAGCGGCCACTTCAGTATCCATGCAAAACATTTTTAAACACTATTGCCCCCAAAATAGATGTCCATTTTGAGAAAAATAGAACAAATTGTGGCATTTGGCAGAACAAGGTAATGATACGCATGAGCTACAGCTGCAATAAAGCTTCTTAGTGAAATAATCCAACTGTTGCATGGCTCTGAGTTTCACATGGCATAGCAAATGGTCAAATTTTCAAATCTTCCGTTAAGTTGTTTGGAATAAATCATGATCTTCTTTCAACCTCCCATTTTCAAAAAAGAATTTTAATGATATCTAATACTGCAGTGGCCAGGCAGAGGTTTAATTACTGGGTTCAGGAAACATCTAGAGTATTTTTAGTGAAATATTCTTAATTGTTATACCAGTGATGTTCATCCTTCAGTATCGAAGATGATAGTGAACTATTTTTAATTGTTATACCAGTATTGTTATATTAATATCGCTAGACAGGACACTACAATGGACTTGAGCTTTTTAACAATAGATTTAACAATTTGAATAATTTAAAAATATTATCTTCAACCAATGGATTGCTAACCTTTAATATTTATTTTTTAATAATTATATGAATTTTCACATCATGAAAATAAAGCTTCATCAAATTTAATATGTAGTTTGACATACTATAAAAAATCAACAATCTAGTTTTTGTATGATGTTAAAATTAATTTGACAGTTAATATGTTCTTCAGAGAGAGAGAGATGTTTACAGAGATGTTTATGTACACAAGGTACTGGATGTCACTAAATAGGAATATTCAACTAAAGAACATCCACCAAGTCTGAGGCACTTTTTAAGAGCTTAAGTATATACTATTTAGAAACATAAAGGAAAGAAAACTAAAAAGAAGTTATACATTATTTACACATCATAACTACTTCAGAGGCAGGTCAAGTGAGCTCTGCACTTTCAGCCAATCAAAGTGCTGTGTAGCTAATGGTGTCTGTTTATAGCAGTCAAACAAAATTGAGTACATACTAAACAAAACTGAAAGTAAACCATGCTCTTTAAAGGTGTTATTTATTTATCATTTTTTTGTGTTTTTTTTTTTGTTTTTGTTTTTTGTTTGTTTTTTTTGTTTTTGTTTAAAATATATTTCACAGAGAAACACAAGAAAAACTAACAAAACTTTTATAGTTTATTTTTGCATTTTAATGCGTGATAATTATGCTGATTGTTTCAAGTGACTGAAAAATCCATCATATCCATCATTTTGGTTAAAGCACCGTCCAATTCCAAAATGTCAGGACAATCAGATCACCCCATTCCTGTGTAGAACATACCAATAGTCATTGACATAGACATTGTCCAACTTGAGTGCTTGAAACAATTAAAGATGTAAAGATGTAAGGTTTGCTTTTTTTGCATGCCTGTGTAGTAATTGTCAAATGGTACTACGTCAGATGTTAAAACAGCCTCCAAAATCTACTGAAATCTGGGCCTCAGTGTCCTGAAAACATGTTTCAGCCATTCATTCATCAATTCATTCATTTTCTAAGCCGATTAATACTAATTAGAGCCGCAGGGAGGCTGGCCCCAATTTCAGCTAGCTCCAGAGAAGGCGAGGGTACACCCTGAGAAGCTCGCCAGGCCATTGCAGATGTTTCAGAAATATAAATAAATAAATATAAAATGGTTCAAAAATATTTTTGCATGTTTATATTCTTTTTTTGCCCAGAATGCCATGTCTTATCCATAAAGCTTACATTTTATATACACTCACTAAAAATATGTATAGCAAATAATGTATGACGGCTATATAAAATGTATACAGCATGGATACTAATCATTCATCCATTCATTCATTTTCTGAACCGCTTAATCCTAATTACGGTCGCAGGGAGGCTGGCGCCCATCTCAGCCGACTCTGGGCCAGGGTGGAGTACAACCTGGACAGTTCGCCAGGCCATAGCAGGGCGGATACTATTTATATGACACCAATTCAAGGTTTAAGAAGTGGAGTTTTTATTATTATTATTATTTTATTATTTTATTTTAAACCTGAAGCTTGATACAGATTTATAGGCTCTTCAGTGTAATTTTTCACTTTATGTTATCTTATTGCTCCAAGCATGTGCACCATATAATAATAATAATAATAATAATAATAATAATAATAATAATAAGTAATACAAAATGGTACCTGAGCTGATGATGAGCCTAACCAGCCTGATGTGCCAGGACCACCCGACCCTCTTCTGCTGCATATATTAATTTTTAACTCAACATAATAATTAATATAAAAATGTATGAGACAACACCAGAGCAGAAAGCAATAAAGTGTATTTATCAGTGTCCCATACTGACTTGTGCAAGTCCTGTGGGAGAGACAGAGAAAGTGAAAAGGAGGCATTTAATAAAGTAGGGCCCTAATTACAGCCACTGCAAGGCACCAAGGGAGGATGCCTCAGATCCAGTCAACTCATACCTGCCAACAGCATCTCTACCAATTAGACCACTCAAGTTAGCTTGCAGCTGTTAACAGATAAACCTAGATGAGTGTCAGAGGGACCACCAGACACAATTAACACTATAATGCTAACCCACACCTGACATGCATGCTTAATGTGTGTAAGGGGAAAAATGTGGAAATTGAGGACCCAATAACACTTTTTCATGTGCATATATTTTCCTCATCTCTATGCATCCTTTTCTAATATAAGAAGTGTAGAAGGTAAATTCTAAATTACTTTCAATGACAGGAGGTGTTGCTAATTTATCAGCTGTGTCATTTAGCTGCCAAGTGTCTTTGTGCCTTCTTACACTAAAAAAGCAATTCATTTACAGACACACACAGTTCAGTGCAAATTGAGTAACTGCACTGAAAGTAATTTATGGATACAACATGTAATGGTGGCTAATCAAGCCTGACTGCCTATATAGTTCGTTTACATAAAAGTTGAAATACAACAAGAAATCAAAATGGAACCTGCCAGAAGCTTTTCAGATTTGGACACAGTATTTATTTATGGAAACAGCAACCTAAAAGCCAATAATGCAAAATTTGTTGCTTAAGAACATTTTATGTAGTGAATATTTTATAGCATGAAAAAAAAAAATGTAATAAAAAAACCTTAATAACTACCTCAGTACATATAATCCAATCCACATAATAATATCCCCATATAATATTACTTTTTGATTAGTGTAATTAATATTTATTACCTAGGTTACATTCTCAGAATGCATTTTAACCTAGTATTTAACATTGAATTTGGGAAACAGATTTTAAAACTTCTTACTAGATGCTTTGAAACAAGGATTTTTTTTAAACAACAATTTTGAATCACTTTTTTTATAACTGGTTGAGTAAAGGCTCCTCTTGGTAGTGGACTCAGGCTTTTTTAAAACAAGAAATTAACCAAGCAGTTCTTGATGATGCACATAATTACGTAAAAAACAGTATATTTAACTTAATGCCAACCTTTTTTTTTTTTTACCCATTCAATAACCACCTGATACTGCTGAACATTGTACTGGTTGTGTGTGCAACTGATTCATCTGGATATGCTCTGGCATGCTGCACATTTTTCAACAATGATACATGCACATTGAGTCCATAGATGACAGTTAAAAGTGGCTTTATTTAAGCCCTTGGCTAAAAGAGATTCATGGAGCCTTAACTAGAATCCCTGAATGAGCTGTGTCAGTTAGTGGTGTGTGGGAGTGTGCTTGGTTAAAGCCCTCGGCTTGGCAGCAGTTAAAGCACTGGATTTAAATTCAGATGTTACCAAAGGGCTTACAAAAGCTTGTCTCAGTATAGTCAACATTAAGCTGGCCTTTAAAGACTGCCATAAAGGGACCTGGATAGGTGTTTCTGAAAGGCATAATTCTTAAATTGTTCTTTATCACCTGACAGACCTGTAGAGCTTTTGTCTTTATAGTGTGTAAACAACATGATCACATGGTTGACAGGTAAGAAATAAAAAAAACAATTACTGTAGAGAGTCCACAGTACCACAAACATGTGCAGAATAGTTGTTACTCTATAAAGGGTTATGTCTTAGAAGAGCACAATAATATACAGTATATTTTTATATGTATTGTTAAAATTAGCAGATGCTACATGGGAATGATGTGAGAGGATGAGGCTGCAATCAAAATGGTTGACAAAAACTCATGGTCTGCCAAGCTCACTGATTCTGAAATCTTAGAAATTCAACAAAATACAATTCAAGTCAAGTTTTATTGTGAAATACAAATTATACACAGTACAATATGTAGTGAAATGCTTAGTACGACTGTCCAAATGTAAAGAATAAACTATCAAGC
>JAOUQZ010000004.1:9742597-9761718 GCA_028564935.1 Neosilurus hyrtlii
CACACACACACACACACACACACACACACACACACACACACACACACACACACACACACACACACACACTTAATTCTTTCTCACAGACATACAGACAGGCCCAGTAATACAGCATTTTGCTTATTTTATACATCCTTGAAACTGAGATGCATACAGTGAAAAGTGACAGTATTTAAACCATTTGGATTGACCTGCTCTGGTCCACATTTTTCATAAACTATTTCTAAGCCATTCTATTATAGATTTACTTCAATATTGAGAACCATTTTTCTGCTACATCACAAACTTTCACTAAGATTCAGCTTGAGATTCTGCCTCCCTGTCGTTATTCTTTAGGATATCTTGATAAACTTGGGAAATCATTTCCCCCTTAATGATGGCAAGGTGTCCAGACTCCAAGGCAGAAAAGCAGTCCCAAATCATGTTCTACCCTCCTCTCTACATAAATGATGCTATTTGGTTTGTGATTCCCTTTTATTTAATATATTCTCTCCAAATAATTGTCCCAGTAACACTGTGAAGTGTCAAGGTGTTCTTTGGCAAACTTCAGGTGTAGCAATGTTTGTTTGCAGAATATTTGGGTTCCTCCATAGTGTTCTGCCATGAACACCTTGCCTGTTCAATGAGCTGCATATGGCAGAATAGAATAGAGATATTAGCCTATAGCTGTTACTCTAAGGTTCTTCTGTACCTGATTAAATATTCTGCAAGTCTTCTTGAGTGGATGAGACTTGGTAGACTGAGTACTAAATAATATAAATTTACAATTTGTCTAACTGTACTGACGAATATATGTTTTTTGTGTGATTGGGTTGTACCCCTGTACAGTTTTATGCAGTTTTCAAGCAAGTTGTAAGGCTAGTTTGCTTCTTGAGTTTACTTTTTGTTTTATTTGATTTTATTTATTTCATTTGCTGGTTTGTTTATTGTTTGTTTGTGAACTGTAATTCACATCAGCAGATGCTTTCTGTGGCAAACTTACTAACTTCTTACTTTAATTTGCTTTTGTTGAGGTTGTTAGCGTCGGGCTTCACACACTTTATCAGTAATACACTGAATGTCTGAATGATATATTCAGTCTGGACAAGAACAAAGCAGTAACTTCTGTAAATAGTTAAAACAGATTGTGGTGTAATTGTGGTGTAGCTGATTAGATCGTATTTTAAAATAAATTTATACATAAATGTTCCAAAGGGGTTACTTATATTTTTTTGGCAGTTTACCTTAATAATGATTTAATATATGCCTAAAGCAGAGCTCCAAATAGATATTGCTTTTGATAGGTGTCCAAGGTTGGTGTTTGAGTAGCACATAGCTGCTCAAGTAGCATGTTGGAGTAGCATGGCTGCTTTAAGGGCTGAATCAACCCCAGCCCTGGAGGAAATAAATAAATAAATCTCCACTGTGTTTACCGATTACAGTCTGGAGCAAAAGCAAAAAAGGTTAACGTTGAGCTTTCTTTTCACCACCTTTCACTAGTTTCTTTCCACATTTATTTGTATCACTTGTCTTGTTAGTGTATTTATCCGTTTGACGAGTTCATGTTCTGTGTTTCTGTTCAGGTTTGTTGTTGTTTCTCTCTGCAAAAGTTTGTCTGCCTACATGAGTTAGACTTTTTCATTATGCAAGTTTATTGTGCAAGTCTAAGTGGTGGTGTGACAAGATCACGTGACAACCACCAAGAACATGTTTCATGCCTTAAAAAGAAAATGTCTGAAATTATTTGGAAAGATGAAAATACTTTTTTCATTAAACACAAACAAAATAAAATACTGTTGTTAAATAAAAACACTGCATAAATATGTGCTTATCTCCTTGATAAAGGTGACTAAATTTTAAGCAGTTGTCCTTTTTATTCTTGATCTTGCCAAATGACATACAATATTTTACAGATTGCATAAGTTTACTACAAACATTACATAAGTTCTTGCTTACTTATATAACTTGAAATGGAAACCTGCATGAAGGAGCACAGGTGAAAGTCTACATAGACAGTAACCAGAGCTCAGAACCCTTACTGTATCCTGTATTTATTTGCTAAGTTAGTTCTTTTGTCCGGATTTGCAGCACTTCAGCATGGTTCCTTTGTTCAGTGTGCTCTTATGAGTCAGTCTTGCAGTTCGCATAAAAAGGCTGCAATACAAAATCATATTTGGTCCACCTCCTTCACTGTTATAGGAACACATTTTGTTTAGAACATCTGTTTAAACACTGTGTACATGTATATCTATTTAGGAACCAGCAGGAGGGCCACTGTTTACAGAGGCTTCACAATCTCTAGGGTTTAGCCCTAGCATCAGACCACCAGGAATATAATTTGAATATAATTTTATCACCAACCAGGAATATAATTTGACTGTCAGAAATACACAAGTGCGTTTGTTGTCATGAATTAATAAACCATCCTCTTATGACACATTAGAAATTAAATTAAAAATTAAACTTTTAGATTTAGAAGTGTTAGATCATTTTTCTTGTTTTAATAGTTCATTTCTAATTTAAAGTTTTTACACTAATCTAAATTCAAGAAATCTTGTCAAGTGAAATTATCTGTCCATGCAGCAAGATAATTTCACTTTACAAGATTTCTTGAATTAAGATTGTTAAATCTAACACTTCTAAATCTAAGGTGTTTTTTTTATGTTGGTAGGAACCAAATAATTTGCAGTGTAGGACTCTGGTGTCTCTTTATGGTAGAAAATAAAGAAAGAAAAAGAATAAAAGCTAATTAGTAGCAGTAACACCAAAATGATGGTTGGCTTAGATTAAAGCAAATAAACAAACAAACAGTCATCTCATCCATCAACATATGGTGGAGTATTTGTGGTACAATTCAGCTTTTATCTTTAAACTTGCTTGGATTTTCTAGTTAGCAGTGGTGGCACTTCTGTCTTAATCAAAGCAGAGGTTCTAGAGATCACAAGTACATAGTGATGAACTGCCTGCTCCTGTGTTTATTTTTGCATGTCGGCTCATGTTGACCAATGGCTAGAGAGGAAGTGAGCTCACTCATGCTGCTGCTGAGAAAGCATGTCCTCCTCGAGACATCGAAGCAGCTTTATTCACTCGGCTCTCACTTGTTCCCCAGAGGAAACAAACTGAAAGACTGAGTGTGTTTGGGCCCCTGTTCCCGAGGGCAGATCCTGTGTCATGCTGGCGAATAGAGGATATTTATGTTGTCTCAGCTTTGCCCTGTCCAGTGGTGCAGACATGGGACATTTGGTTCAGGCTTTTGATGTACATGATTAGGATTCTGAACTAGGTACTGGGCATTTTATAGGCAACTTTGCTTAAGATGACGTTAAATTCATTGGATTGTAGATCATAGTTTGATAAGTGGTAACATTTAAGAGTAAGTGGCAGTTGGACATCATTTCAGAGACCTTTTATTTAGTTGTTCTCAAATACTTGTTCCAAAACCATAGCCAAGGTTAAAACACAAGCAGATGTTGTAATTACCATCAAATCCATAATGATGAAAAAAGGAAAAGCATTATTTGAGACTGCAGAAACAGGGAAACACGGTGAAAAAACATTCAACATATACCTTCCATTTGCCATACTGCTACATACAAAAAAAACCAATAAATAAATAAATAAACAACGTTCAATGACATGTTTAAGAGCCACTCCAAGATAGACTTACATTCAAAATGCAGGAACCTTTTCAGAAATCCAGTAACTATTTAGACACATTTTCTTTGGAGTACATATCTGTGGCCATTTCTAATATTATCAGGATGTCTATCCAGCAGAATGTCAACTACTTGGTATTCTATGAACCTACATTTTCCAAACAAGCAATTATCATAGCATGTTTTAAATCCTAAAAGTCGTAAAGCAGGTGGGCACAATGTCTTATTGGTGTCTGCCCGTAGTGAAAAGGTTCTGTGTGTAAATCTCAGCTATTGGTCTTTTTGTGTGGATTTTGAACATTTCCCCTGTGCTGTGGGTTTCCTCCAGGTACTCTAGGTTCCACCTTCTAAAGACATTCACAGTTGATGTGTCACTTCTAGTATTTTGCTTAAAAGTCTGCATTCCTGCAGGATAATGAAAGTTTAAAATACAAATCTTAAATTTTGTAGTTTCATTCAGAAAGATTCAAAGCCATTTGCCTTCTTAGATTCTCAGACATAATGGTTAGCCATTTTGCCACAGAGCAAGAAACTCTTGGGTTCAGGCCCCATGCCTGACATTTCTAATTGGCTAACTTGCTATTTCAAATTGCTTGAAGTGTAAATGGGAGTGGGAATGGATACTTGTCCTGGAGAATAGGTTTTTGATAACAGGAGGCTTGCAACCTTCTCAGGTAAAAACAAACATTGCAACAAACACCAAAATTGGACCAGTGCATCATGGGTGCAGAAAGAGAAGAGAGTGAGTAAGAATAAGGTTTAAAAAAATTCACAAGTTAAATCATGATTCCTAGAAAGAAATGCTGAAAATTGTTTACGTAAACACAGACAGACAGAAAATTTTAGCAGTATCTTATTCTTAAGCAGAAAAATACTGAGGAATTTGAAATCTTACTGCTTCAATCATCGATATAGTCATTATCATAAATACAAGTTCCATCTGACATTCTTTCAAGTTTTAATTACAACCTGAGCTTTCAACTAAATGGTGAGTACTGCTTTATTGTCCTAAATAAAACTCTGTATTCAACATAGACAGCAGTTTTATTGCTTTCCATCTCAGATCACCTCTCACCCAGATCACATCCATTTATTCCAAACACAGTGCAGTTCTTATCCAAATGTATGCACCAGCATGCACATGTATACACACAACAATTATCTCAGTATTACATTGTATTTTTTGGCAATGCATCTGTCGCATCTGCTCTATTCTAAAAGCATTGTATGTATGAAATTCAATTAACATAATTACCTATTCAGACTAAAGCACCTTCCATAAACAACCTATGAATATTTTGTTTTTTTATATTATGTATTTTCCGGAGCTATGGCAGAAGGGGCTGAAGTACATTTGGGTGAAGTGAATTTGAAAGCTGCGTCAGTGCTGTAAGTCTCATAAGATGTTCACATGAAAGTGATAATACTGTTGCAATACAAAAACATGTATCATATTCCTGTGATATTTAGTCAACACATGACTGCTGTATGTACATTATATCACAAACATACATACACACCAATACTGTCATAAAAATGTTGTATGATACACATAAGGGGCAGGTGGTGTTGTGGTTAGGGTGCTGGGCCCATGATCAATAGGTTGTGGGTTTGTTTCCCCGTTGGACCCCCACCATGCTAAGGGGTATGTCTAGGTCTTAACCACAAGTGTGCCTCTGTCCACCCACCACTAAAAAATACGGAGAAGATAACCTGCGATGAATTCCTAGTCGCTTCACACTATGGAAACTGGGGATAAGCTCCATCCTGATGAGCCAGTAGGCTCCGGTGTAAAAAAACCCAACAGACTTACTCATGAGATGTATAGGTACATAATGAGTATTGTAAAAAGCGTGATATTCTGGGCCCATCAGATGACCCAAAATTTGTATGAAATTCGTATATCTCTTGTAACACAGGTAAAGGGCAGCTGTAGGGCACCACCCAGCATTGAGACTTACCTACAAGGTGGAAAACATATGAACATGTTCAAAATTCCATGACAAGTGTCTACGACAGCATTTTCCGTCGCACAACACATGAGTTTCTTATGATGCACTCACAACCGTCCGAAGAATTTGCCCAATTTTCTGTTGTATACCTGTTGTGCAACAAATAGGGGGTTAATGTGTGCTTTGTAACTTATCTTTCATCACATGGGGCCAGTGAAAAAAGAACATGGGAGCCAGAGTCCACCGACCCAGCCAGCAGCTTACACGTCACCCTGAGTATCCAGATAGTCATAGACAATCCAAAGACATGAGAATCTGGCATGTCTCCTATTAAGTGGAAATGGAATGAAGCCTGAAGGACAATAGTTTCTCAGTTCAGAATAGGGGTATGTGTGTGTTCATCCCAGGACTCCTATTCATAAAATAACCATATGTTTTGTCTTCTTTTAATTCTGGTTGTCTTTTCCCTATACAACTGCATAGTGTAAAGATTTAAAATCTAACTATTCCATGTCTCTCAGAAGATGGGTCTGGTTCCTCTCAAGCTTTCTTTCTCATGTTGTCTCATGGAGTTTCTTATGGCCAATGTTGCCTCTGCTCATTATGAATATCTACATCCAGCTTTCTCTTGGGCACTTGCGTAACAACATCTTTGGTTTAAAGAACAGTTTTCAGATGAACATGAATTTATTTAATTAAAAACTTCTACTAACATTGAAATCATATGGATTTACCCATGTCACCCAACTTTTCCACCCGTTATACGGGTAAACACTCAACCCCCTCCAATCTTCAGGCCAAGTGTGTTTTGAGAATGGAGAGCTAAACCTTTAACAGCTCAACAAAGAGGCTCAACACATATGGTTGAGTAATTGAGCCCTTCCCATCATCCATCAACATGACATTACACAAATGTCACTGTAGAAAAAGTCACAAGCAATCAGGCACACACTGAGACTGGGTCACATTTTTATGAAAGAAAAGCAGCCTGAGCTGAGATCAACATGAGAAACCAGACTGCTACTCCATAAAGGCAGTAGCGGCTCACTGGTTAATGTTTTGAGGTGCTGATCAGAAGGTAAGGGGTTCATAAGGCTTTGGACTTCATTAACCATGAGACCACTGCAGATGAAGTTACTCTGTCATATTCCCTCTTGATCATGCTCACCTGTTTACTGTCCCTGTTGAAAATTTTAGTTCCTTTTCTAAGTTCTAAGCATTGGTTGTGCATAGCTCATTGTGAATTTGTTTTGCTTTCTGCATTGATTATTTTGTCATTTGTTTAATTATTTGCAATGTTAACATAGGGCTGTACTCTGTGCTTTAGTAGAAAAAGCCACCAAAGTTTTTAGTTTAACCAAAAGTTTTACTTTTTTTTTATTTCAAAGATTAATAATTTAGTTGATAAAATATAGTTTATACATTGGTAAATACAGACATATAGCAGTTTGTTTTTAGTTTTAGAAAGTTCCAATTTATATTTTGTAAATAATAATTTACATTACGTCCTCTAAGCTTATCTCATTTAATACATTATTTTATCTTAGCAAACAATGCAATTCATTCATTAATTTTCTGAACCGCTTAATCCTAATTAGGGTCGCAGGGAGGCTGGCGCCCATCTCAGCTGACTTTGGCTGAGAAGAGCCTAATGTTTTACTCTTTATGAATGACAGCAATGTTTCTTTTGCATGCCTCTCACCACAGACAGTGAGAGACATGGCTGGCCTTTGATAACCCAGTTAGCTGCACTGTGGGGGACAGCAGTGACAACTTAGTGATAGTGGGGCTTGAACCCCCAAACTTTGGATAAGTAAGCCAGCACCCTACCACCGGGCCACCACTGCCCCAAATAAAATTCATCAAAAATAAAGTAGCATTTACAAAATTTAAATCATTTGTGCTTAAATGTGAAATGCGCTTTTACTGTCTAAAAGTAATCAACCATATTTAGCAGTGTTAATTTAGATGTGTTAATTTAGAAGTGTTGGAGTTGGAGTGTTTTTGATCAAAAAGGCTTTTAACCTTTTATTACGATATAACCAGTGACTGCTCATCCTAAAAATTATGGCCAAAAGGCCACAAAGTAGCTTAAGCTCATCTGACCCCTTTAGATGGCATTCATGTTCATGCGCACATGACTGAGCACATCAAAAAGCACAATTACATTCCTATTTTTCACACTTTCTGAACTCTTCTCTGTCTGCAGCATTTAATTATGTCACCTCCAGGGCAATGTGCTGTTCTGATTTGGACAATGATCACATGACCCATTACAGACCTATACACAAAGCTTGCTTATAAAGACTCAAGGGTGAGAAGCAAAATGAAAAAGGTTTATTCTTCACTGACACCGTCCCTTGCTATGCCACAATGCCTTTTCTTACATGCTACACACACAAGATTTATGAGCCTCTCTTCTCAGTGAGGGCTATTCACCAAAAGCCACTGAGGCAAAACCAGGATGATGAGAGGTCAGGGAGTGCACACTTTGACCCAGAAGTCTGAATTGGCATGACTTTGTGGTTCATGAGTTAAATGGACCTGAGTAGTGGAGAGGGAAGAGCAGACTAGAGACATCTGGGTAATTGGTCTGTGTTTTCTTAGAAGAGCTCTGAAAGAACGCAGAAGTGCTTTGAGAAGACATGAAGAAGAAACAGGTCATGGTGGAGGAGAGAAGAGGGGATTTTGTGGGATGTTGTCACATATGGCTAGGTATGTGATAGAATTTTAGGAGTGAGGGTTGGAGAGAACAGGGCTCAGTAGTGTGTGGTAATGGGCAGTAAAGAGCTGAACTACAGCAACACACTGCCATCATTTGTCCCCATGATAAACCAGAAATATTTATAACCCTTTCCACTCTGGATGATTCATATATAAGCAGTTGACCCCCTCCAGTCCTTCAGTGAGAAAACTTTACACTTATGACTCTATTTATGTAGACTGAGATTAGCCGGAGATATGGCGAGGTTTGCACAGTGCACAATCTGTGTGCTTCTTACTGATGCTTCTGTTGCTTGAGTAAAGGTCAGTAACATAAATTAAAGCTCAAATGTGGAATTAAGTCCCAGTAGCAGACCAGTTTTTCTTGCTGGAAAAAAAACAATTTTCTATGTATCTAGTAAAATGTACTAAATAAATGCTAAATAAATGATCTGTGTAAGTAATCTCTTGTTAAGCTCTTTTAGCATGTCTAAAGAACACTTGTAGTCATTTGTGTATTCTGTTCTAATAATGATCTTACTCTTGTCAGAGTCCAGTTCATATGGGAACATAAATTTTGAAAAACTGTCAAAGAAAACAGTCAGAGTTAGTTAAATACAACTCTTTGCATTAGCAAATTAAAAGTACACTATGTAAGTATCAGTTGATTCCAACTGAGAGACTGCCTACTTAAGGCCTCCATTTCCAAGCGTGTGGCCATGGCATTCTTCAGCGTACTTACACTCATGCTTTCTTGCTTTTCCATGCTAAATAATTATCATGTTGCTTCATTTTTCAAAATTTTCTCAAACTTGTTAATTTTTCTTCATTTTTGCACTACCACTTTTTAAAATAATAATAATAAATGAACAACTAAAAAGGGGAAGGCACTTTCTAATGGTTGTTACCTCAATCACAACCAGAGTGTTGTCAGAGATATTGCAATCTCCGCCATTATGTTCTGACCACACCTGTTCAAGTATTTTCACCAAACTTGGTGAAGATACTACCCTTCTTGAGTCCCATAAATTATTTGATTTTTGAATGTCAAGGTCAGAACAACGTCACAAAGCTTTGAAAGTAAACATTTTCTAGGTTTAAATTTAAAATTGCTTTTAACTCAGAAACAAAGTGACATAGACCCATAAACATATGAAACCACATACACGCTCGCAGATGGCATTATCTCCTTTGGCATTTAGTAACCTTAAAAGGTCAAAATCAAGGTCACAGTATTTTGAGTGCTAAATATGCAAATTTTAAAGAAAAAAGTCCATGTACTATAGAACATATCATAAAACAAGCACATGGGTAATTAAAACTAGTACCCATATAGCGCCTATGTGCTACATTATCCATACTGAGTGAAATCTTACACTCTTTGAGTGCTGCTCTAGTTCATTATGTACTGTAACGGCACAACTTAGCACAGGACCCACTTCCTATGTAGAAGTTAAAATTTCTTGTAAGTTTATGGAAACACAACACTTCATAGATACAGTTAAACTACACACTAATGAAAACATACTTTTAATTTATTATTATAATATCTATATTTATTAATATAAAATTTTTAATTTATTAATATTCCATGCGTTTCCAGTTCTGCTAATAGATCACTGCCAAATGGCCCATTGTGGATTTTCTAAAAGTTTAAATGACTTAAAAAGACAATAATGAGATTAAATTTATGTAGTGAGTAGGCATTGATTAATTAAGTAACCAATGTTAGCATGAATAGAGAAAAAGTAAGTGGAATGGCAAAGACAACAATAATGATGAGGCTTGTTTAAATGCCATGAGTGACTTTTACCTAAGGTAATGAGACAGATACTGATGTTGCTGATGAGAACTTTAAATTCAGTGAAATCTTTAGAATCTTTTGAACAATATTTATAGAATTATATATATGTAGAACTGGTCATAATTTGACCATGTGAATGTTGTCTCAAATCGTATACAATATGTAGTTTATGCAATGACATAAATAGCACTTTACCATCACACCCATATGTCCTTTTTGAGCATTCCATTCCAGATTTAGCCCCCTTTACTGTTATAATAACCTCCACTCTTTGAGAAAGGCTTTTCATAATATTTTGGAGCCTGACTGTGGGGATTTGTGCTCATTTAGCTGCAAGATCATTAGTGAGGTCAGGCATTGATGTTGGCTGAGTAGGCCTGGGGTGCAGTCTGTACTGCAGGTCATCTTAAAGGTGTGTACTGGGGCAGAAGTCAGGGCTCTGGGAATGTCTTCTATGAGTTTGTTTTGTGCACAGGGGGCTGTCATGCTGGAACAGGTTTAGACCTCTTAGTTCCAGTGTAGGAAAATTGTAATGTTACAGCATAAAGAGGCATGCTGTTTGGCGTACTTCAATGAGAAAAATATATTTTTCTAACCAAGTATTTGTTTTAATAGGGCAATATCATTGTATCATACTAACCTCAGCATGAACCAGCTGCCTCCTGGCTCTCCTGTAAAGAAATAAGCAACTAAGTATGTCCGGTGGTTTGGTAATGAATATTGCGTGCTCATTTCTATCTCTGTGATTCTATCTTTACTTGGATTTCTTTCATCTTTAAAAGATTGTAACTAATATCAATGTTTAAAAAGCATGAGCTTTTAGCTATTATCTTTATTTAAATCTATTCCTACCTCCTGAGATTGAATAATAACGAGAAACATGCAGGTTTGTAAAAAATGTTTTTCTTTTTTTTTTTTAATCTCTGGATAGCATCCCTGAATAAGAAAAGCAGATAAATGGCCAAACGATTGAGAACATACTCAGACTGGAAAAATAAATAGGAAACGGGTCTGTCAAGAGCAGGCTTTAGATCAAATCAAATAGGCAAACACAGTAACAAGGAGAGCAGCGGCTCAAGGATGAATGAATAGAGGGTTTGTTCTCTCCACATGTTGCTTTTTTCACTCTGGAGTCCTAACATTTGGCCAGCTGGACATTAGCCAGATTTATAACAGAATCAACTCTGATGTAAAGGTTATAGAAATAGCAGGCTTTAATATTCCCATTTCTTTAAGGTGGAATTTCTTCATTAGATGAAGAAAACACAAAGATTTGTGTGTGCCAAGAGTTAATATGTAGGCTGGGTGTCTGACTGTATGAATGTTTGCTGAGCTTACTAAATATTTTTATGTGGTAAAATGTATTTCAAATGTATAAATATTTTTTTCTATTTCGAAATATAAGCTTATGTGACATATTTATAATTTAGCCTAAATATTATACCACAGCGCACTTATAAAAGTCAGACAAACACACGCACACACACACACACACTCACACACACACACACCCACACACACGCGAACACACAAACACACAGTTTTTTATATACATGTTTTAATTTTTCCTTTAATTACTTCAAGAGGAAGACCACAGGCTGGTAACAGAACAGTTAATGCTTATTGTAGCTATAATGTTATTAAAAACCTAGTGTCTATTTAAGTAAACTTTTCATTCATTCATTTTCTAAGCTGCTTAATCGCAATTAGGGTCATGGGGAAGTTGGTGCCCATCTCAGCTGACTCTGGGAGAAGGTGGGGTTCACCCTGAACAGCTCGCCAGACCATTGCATGGCCAACACAGATACAACCACTCAAACACACTCTCACCCCTAGGGGCAATTTGGAACAGACAATTAGCCTACTGTGCATGTTTTTGGACTGCTGAAGGAAACCGGAGTACCCAGAAGAAACCCTTGCAAGCACGGGGAGAACATACAAACTCCACACAGAAAAAAATCAACTCAACAAAAACTCAAAAATATTTAAGACATTTAAAGGATAAATTCTTTTATTTTATTTTTAGTTGATCATGTATTATCCTCTTGATCTGTCATCAGCAAGATAATGTGCCACAAAACTGTAAATACGCATGAATTTAAATTGTTCTTATACACAATTCTACTGTGAAATAAAAATTAATGGTTTTATTTAGTGGAGGCATCATCACTAAGCAGTGTAACAAAGCAAGGAAATAAGTTTTACAGCTCTCAGAAAAAAAGCTTGGAAAGATCTATCCTCCTTCCATTAACTAATCCTTGCAGATTCGTGTAAGACTAAAAGAAACTTGTAACATATGACCATGCAATCACTCTGGGCTAAATCTAGGCAATCTTCCACAGTACTGAGAATAATTTATAAACAGACCTATAGAGACTTTTTGTGACTAGCAAGTTGTTTATGAGTCAGGTCTGGGCTGTTGAGGTTTTATGATTTAATGTTCTTTTATCTTCCAAGGAAAACAAGACGAATTGGTACATAACTCTAAAACCTAACCTATACTAAATTTTTGATAGAAAGCCAAAATCACACTCCAAATCTGACCTTGTAAATAAAAATATCTTCAGCTTGACAGTACACCAATGCTGTGTTCATGTCAAAGTTCAGGTTTAAATATTAACTTTTAAAAATCCAGCTTTCATAATTTAGCTAGCTTTAATTAAGCATTTTTAAACATCTTTAAAAGTTGGTTGTAAATGTCATTTTGTTTGTTCTACTTTCTGTAGATACAATCTCGGGTTCGTGCAAACAATTGCTGATGAGATGAAGTTGAAAGATGCTCACTCTGACCTAAAGAAATATTTCCTTGAGTGAAGTGTTCATTCATTAATTCATTTATCCGTTTCCTGAACTACTAATTCCAATTCGGGGCGCCGACCCATGTCAGCCAATTCTGGATGAGAGTAGGGTACACCCTGAACAGGTTACAATGTGCATATATAAGTATTATGTATAAAACTGCAAGCCGAAAATAGCGGCAACCGCTCAGAACAATAATAATAATAAAAATAAAAAGACTATAATAGAGGAAAAAATAATTTAAAAAATGGAATAAAAAACAATCTAACTTAGATAGGCAGAAAAACTAGCGGGTAAATAAATGTTCAGGAAGTAAGCACTAAAATCAGAGGGTTGACAGAACATGAACTTGTTAAACAGATACTTATACTAACAAGAAGGGTGATACCACAGAGAGAGAGGACATCAAAAAGGCAAGCCCAGGCTCGGACACCTATCAAGAGACATATATCGGGAACTCCGTATTTAGGCAGTGCCTAAGTTTATATATTATTCTGAATTATGTTGTTTTAAAAAGCACACTGCCTGTTCTTTTAAACAAGCATGCTGTAAAATCTTGTTTACTTCTATTTTCCCATAATTTTTAATTTTTGTTTTTCCTGGTTTTACACATTTTTCCATAAAATGTCACCTTTCAATGCAGCAAATTGTCTGTACGCATACGAAATTTTAGCTCTGTCATTTTGATGTGGAGCACTTAATAACTGAACAGACATGTCGCCCCGGGACTTGTTCATGGCCTGCCAAAAATCCCAACATAATATGACCTAGTATGTAGGACATCACAAACAAAACACTTTTACACCAACAAAAAAATGTGATATAAATAACAGAGTGGCCCCAGTCAGCTGTGAGGTTTGAACCAGAAACCAAGTCAGCTGTGAGGCAACAGGGATAGCCACTGTAACAACATGCACCCCAATAATTAAACTATAACCTAAAATAAAATCTTTTAAACATTTTATTTATTTTGCTACATGTATGTCCTTTATGGGAGTAGTGTAAAGATTAAACTCTCTGGGGGATGCAACATATAGAATTAGGTTGAATTCACAAGCTTGAAAGTGTATTAACTAACCCTAGCTATCTAACCCAGTGAGCTACTCAAACCATTGTTTTACCTCAAAAACTTAAAAGGAAAAAACAGGGAGAACAAGAAAGAGAGCAATCTCTGGAATTCAATAAAAATCTTAGAAAGGCCCTATAAAGCCTTAGAAATGGCAAAAGCTTTTACCTGTGAACATTTTCACAATCACCTCTCAAATATAAAATACATGTCCAAGAATTCAAATGTCAGAAATAAAAAGTTGGCCTTTCACAAAGAAAGCACTGCACTGACCTGAAACACAGCAAGAATCAGAACGGAAGTGTGTGTAAGTGTGCTTTAAGAGATGATGAGTCCTGGAAATTGCTGTTTTGAAAAAGAGGGAGAGATGACAGTATAAAAATAAAAAACATCTGTCTTCAAACACGTCTGAATCAATGAAAGATAGCAGGTTTGCTCATGGAAATGAAGTTCTGAGCCTGCGGGGTGGCTAGGATCTCTGACTAAGTGAACATGAAACATTGTGAGCATTAGGGACATTGCTGTATGTACACACAAACAGAAGGAGAAACCAATACTCAAATGGAGGTTGACCATTCACCATTGGGCCATTACTCACACACCGCTGTGAATATTGCATTGGTCCAGATCTATCACAGTTAAACAAAGCTTAAAAGGCATGGACACTAACTGTAAAACAGTAAAAAAAAATCACCAGAGATTAATTTGTCCACTGAACAAAAACAACAGGGGAGATAAATCTCATAGAATAACACAGCACTCCTTGTATGTTTTTATATTTTTTATAGTTTATACTATGTACTCTCATATCCACAGGGGTCGATAGAGTTAATCCAATTGATTGACTGTTTAATTGAGCACTCTGAATAAATCTGCAATACTAAAAGTTATATATATATATATTTATTTTGTTATTTATTTATCTATTTATTTATTTATATTGTTTGTTTGTTTGTTTGTTTATTTTTACAAGGTCTACATAATTGGCCTGAATTTGTAAGCTCATGCTCATATAGATTCTAGGCTCATTTGGGGTAGGGTTCTTAATCCCAGACTAAAACAATTAGAAATCAGAAATCATAAACTTCATTCCATAGATGGTTTCACTAGATTAAGGTTTCACTAGGTTTATTCAATGTAGTCCACCTTTATCAATTTCTCTTCGTCTCAAAACTGGAAACAAAAAGTAAATGTGACAAGTTGAACCAATCACTTATCTCATCAGGCAAAATAGCCAAATTTACATCAGACATTTTTTGTTTCAACGGAGATCATTCTTAAATGTCAACTGTTGGAAATATTTAAGTCTGTGTAAGATAAAAACAGAAAATTTACATAACTTGGTTATGCTGGCTATGCTACATATACTAGGCTTTTTATAGCATTAATAGTATTTCTTTTTTTTTTTTTAATCCAGAGTAATAAACAAAGTATTGCTGTGCATTTACATGCAGCTTATTTTGGCTTATCCTTGGCAGTCACAAATCACAAGAAAAAAAAGATGTGGCCAGCTGTAGACTGTGTTCCACTTGTTTTCCATGCACAAAAATAATTCTTCATGAATTTAATCCATAAATTCACATCATGGAACTCTCAGGTACAGGCAGTGTTAAGAAGGTCAATAAGTGTTCTGCAGAAGCTCTTTTATACTAAATCATGAACACTTTTCAGAGATAGAGAATTATGCATCAGTAACACAAAACTTCACAAAAAGTCATAATTTTACTCTTTTGTTATACAGTTTGTTGGAAGTTTTAGACAATATGTGATACCGCCCTCAATGTAAGACTTGCAGGTTTGTATTAGTCATACATACTAGCATGTTTAGAGCATAGATATAGATGGAATTCAACCACTGCTCTTAGACTTGAGTGGAGCAAATGTCTTCATGTTCCATTTGGACTAGAGCATTAACAATCTTTATTATTACACATACATACATACATGCATACATAAATGTACGCTTTTTCGACAGCTACATATAGTAATGATTCATTAATTAATTCATTTTTTTAGTCTAAAAAGACTTGCTGTTTCTCCAATACAGTTCCACAGACAGAGACTTGTCCAGAACTGGCACATCCAAGCAATGTGTGGGTTGGTGTAATTTTGTTTCTATGTCCTTTATGCTTTTAGCTTCCTAATCTAGCCTGAAACAATGAAGTTATTGCAGTTGCTAAGACATTATGAGTCAATCTAGGGCTCTGGAGGATACTCTCCTAGCTTTCAAGGACACAATAATGCAATTTGGGCATCTGACACGCTGCTCTTGTTCCTGTGTATGTGACTGCGTACACAGACAAGTGTTGGTCAGAGAACAAAATTAAAGATGGCCTTTGAGCACCACATGTGTACATCTAATATGCCTGATTTCCCATTTATTTTAATTCATGTATGTGCATTAGATGACTGATTCTGTGTGTGTTGGCCCTCTGATGGACTGGTGAGTTGTTCATGGTGTTAACCCCGCCTTGGGCCCAGAGTCGACTGAGATTGGCTTCATCTACTGGTAGGATTTTGCAGTTTAGCAAATGAATAATTCAATAAATAATTCTTACTTTTGCTTCAAAATATTTTCTTTTTGAATAAATCAGTAAAACACAATATTCAATAAAGGCAGTATAGTTTCATGAGTAAAGTATCAAGGTGGCATAGATCACATGGTTAGATAACATAATTTGTTAGGAATTCTTTGGCTTACTAAAATAGTTTTTCATTATAAAAACTGAATTGGTGACTTGCTCAGGGTGTATGCCACCTCTCAACTAAAGGCAGCTGTGACTGACTCCAGTTTCCCACTAACCATGACAGATAAGCAGTATAGATAATGGCTGAATGGATGGATACATGGGTTTAAAATGGAATCAAACCCAGACCTGATAAAAGCTTGCATGCATAGTTTATGTCGGTTCCTATCAAAACACACTATGCTTCGTAAACCATTTTTAAACGGAAAAAATAAAAATGAGTGATAAATCCTCACACAGGGGGGCACCATTGTACTGCAAAAAATGGGGATGTTCCAAGCATGGAAGAACCAGTAAACACAAAAGTGTTTCCATTAGAAAGCACTGAGGTAGATACCATTTCTTCATGTATACGAATAGACACTTGTCTGATTTATGTAAATAAAATGCAGTATTATGTGCAGACATGAAGTGAAGTTCGCTAGTTTATATCTGAATTGCTAGTTTAATATCTGTATACTGTTATTTTTGCCATTTCATTTTCAGTGAAACAGGAAGGCTTTCCTTTTATTTCACTTTAAGCCTATACATGATGTCAGCATTTATAAAATGTCTGGGCAGAAATTATTCAGCCTGATTTGTGAAAAACTCATTAGAAGTAAATGTCACTGTAACCAATTAAAATATTTAAGATGAACATTACTAGTGAAACGGTATTGTTTTTCAACATCATTGAAGTTGCAAAAAATAATATTAATTAACATTAATTAAAGTATTTTTGCATATCACTTATAAATAAATAAATAAATAACCGATGCAGTGTGGCTTCTTGTCTCACACGATCAATCACCCAACGTGCTGAGTTCCAACAACCTGCTGATCACAGCTCAGCTTTTGAAAAGCAAAATGAGACAATATATTCAGAAATATTTCATTTTTTCAGTGTGCACTGTCTCCCCAATGCTGCGAGTCATTAATTGCCAGTTGCACTCCCTTAGGATGCTGAGAGGTTTGTCAGAAGAAAAGGGGGGAGGGCAAAAAAGAAGGAATGCTTTTGTAGGATGCTGCTGCAGCAGAGAGGCAAATCAGTAGCCTTGAGAAAAGCAATAGCTGCCCCTCCCTTTTTTGTCCAGGACTTCACTGAAAATCCATTTGTTTCAGTTCTCTCTCTCTCTCTCTCTCTCTCTCTCCATTTTCTTTGTCTCTCCCTACATCTTTGTGTATCTGTCTCTCCACGATTCCCTTATTCTTGCTCTTTTCTGTTCTCTATCCCAACTCCGCATCTGGGGAATATTTATCTTTCCTGTCTGTAAAACTGCTTCTTTCTGTCTCTTTCCCTCTGTCTCTCTTGTTTTTGCTCCCTCTAACTTTTTATGCTGATAAATGAAGTGGTGGGTGTATTAAACTGTTGCTGCTTAAAGGCAGAAAGCTGTTGTGTTGAGTTCAGTGATCCTCAGCAAGACTCAGGGTACATGAGCTGCATATACTGTCCACACACACACACACACACACATACACACACACATGGTTACATGCTCAGTCTGCAGCATTTCTCTGTCATATTCTAAAGCTAGAAAGATAGAAGATGAGCAAAAAAGATTAGAGAAGAACTAGGAGAAAAGAAATATGGAAGACACATTGACAAAGAGGATGAACGAGTAAATAGGGAGGAGAAAAGAACAAATAAAACTCAAGAGAAAAGAAAGTAAGAACAAGAATGCGGGAAAGGACAAAGAGAAGTAGGAAGGAGAGGAAAAAAGGACAAAGGGAAATAGAGAGGAGAGAGGAACCAATGGAGCTAGGGACAGGGAACCACACAAAGAGAACTAAATTGGGATGAATAAAGGAATAAAGGAAGCAAACATGGAAGTGTCTAAAGGGAAATAAGGAAGAGTTTATAACAAGAAAAATTGGAGGATGATGAGAACTAAGGGTAACAGGGGTGGAGGACAAGGGGAATTGAGGAAGATAGGAGGACAGAAAGGAATTCAGAAAATGACAAAGAAGGAACTAAAGAAGGAGAAACTGAAAAAAATTAGGGAATGAAGAAGCTGTGAGTAAAGGAGTAAATTGAAGAAGAAAGAGGAAAAAATGACACCAGGAATTTGGAAAAGATGGACAAATGGATCTAAGTAGGATTAAGGATATAATGAACCAGGAAGAAAAGAAAAAAGAAAAAATAGGGATGTCACCAAAGATACCAAAAAAATGAAAAAGCAAACAAACAAACAAACAAAAAAGATGGGGAAAGGAGGAAAACTGAAAAGTGAGGAGGATGGGTAAAAACATAAAAGAAAAAGAAAATAGGAAGAAAATCAGTATGGATGAGTAAGGATGAGAAAAGGGTGGGAGAAGAGTAGGACGAGAGAGAGTGTGTGTGTGTGTGTGTGTGTCTGACAGAAAGCGAGAGAGAGAGAGAGAGAGAGAGAGAGAGAGAGAGAGAGAGAGAGAGAGAGAGAGAGAGAGAGAGAGAGA
>JAOUQZ010000004.1:9798709-9815975 GCA_028564935.1 Neosilurus hyrtlii
TGTGTGTGTGTGTGTGTGTGTGTGTGTGTGTGTGTGTGTGTGTGTGTGTGTGTGTGTGTGTGCGTGTGTGCGCGCAGCCCTATTAAAA
The DNA here is from genome assembly GCA_028564935.1 of Neosilurus hyrtlii. Taxonomy (NCBI): domain Eukaryota; kingdom Metazoa; phylum Chordata; class Actinopteri; order Siluriformes; family Plotosidae; genus Neosilurus; species Neosilurus hyrtlii. The sequence goes on from JAOUQZ010000004.1 coordinate 9,798,798, forward strand.
GTGTCAGAACTCTGACATTTTATTCCAAATGTTCTGACACTATATAGGCCTACACCCACAGAAACAGTTCCAACCCACTGACTTTATTGCCTTTGTAACCTTATTAGCAAGATGACTAATATTTTTGAAATGATAAGCCTCTGTTCCTCCCACTCAGTCCTTATGGATTAGAGATGTTTTCACTATATTACCCTGAAATGTACTCAGTAAACCCTGGGAGGTTTCTCAAAGACGTTTCATAAAGTGTGGCTTCAGTTTTTCATATGTATGGAGAATTATTATTTTATCATCATACTTGACTAATATTCCAATAGACCAAGATGTATGTGAATATTGAATCATTAGTACCCTCCAGCAATCCAGTACATACTTCAGTCATTTACTGGTTTAAATTGAACAGTGGACGTGACATACCAAAGGTTTAAATCACTTGGTACTTTTCCTCCATCCCTGGACATTGTGACTTGGTATGCTCACCCCTTTTTTGGTAACCATTGTATCCTGATCAGGAACACTGTGCATCTGTAGGGAATTTCAGAACCCCAAAGTTATATCAGCCTCTTAAGATATATTAATCTTCATAAACTCTTGATTTTCATTTCAAATTCCATGGAAATATTGGTTAATTATTTTGACTTACCTGCATTTTTTAAATGATATTTTGGTGATCCAATTTCTTGTTGGTTTCCCTTCATTCCTAGATGTGCAATCAGGTACAACATGCCTGACCCACTTCACTTTCATATAGTTATAATTACAGATACCGGTTAAAAAATGGGAACAGCTAATAGAAATCTATATGGGCATTTTCCCCCCCATGGAAGCTCTTTGAAAATGTTAATGAAGGAAGAGTAGAACACATGACAAGTAAGGATAATATTACCAGGTAAAGATTGTCAGTTACTTCCATATTAAAGGATGTCATTTTGGAAAACAAATCATTTTGATGCTTTTCGAAGATAACTTTGTAAGTCAAAAAAGTCACAGGATGTCATGAAACTGTTAAAATTTAAGACTGAAAATGCACAAATAAAAATACTGCAAATAAAACAAAAGTGTGAAAGTGATATAATGACTTTTAGTCTCCTTAGAAGCGGCTATGTTTTGTACCAACATCTGACCATGCACTTTCTTGCGTTGTAAGGCTAATGAAAGTTCCAGAAATCACTTCAAATAAGATATATTTAAGTCTATGAAGTTCAGAAACATCTCTATTAAGCTAAGATATATTGGGGATTAAAGGAAGATTATGGTGTGGATGATGTCTGTATATCAGAAATATGTGTGAAATACTTGTTTTTCACTCAGAGCCTAAGAAAAAGAAGAAATATTTGTATTTTCCAGTGCCCAAAGCCTGTCAACCCTGGTTAATGATCCTAAGTTGTACTCAGTTGAATGTCTAAAAACTTTCAAAATGAGCTGCTAGACTGTATGCTGGATGACTGGGTTACTATAAAATATACAAATTAGTTCTCTATAGGATAAGTCAAACGTAATAGCTTTACTTTTTATTTGGCAACTGTGTGTATGGAAAAATGTTCTGTTTCATGGCAATGCCAATAAAAAGAAAGAAAAGAAAAGTTTCCAGCATTTTGTCATCAGCTGTCTTTGTGCACAGTGGTGCTAAATGCATCACCAGTGAGCAGGTTTATGCTTTCTAAGTCCACAGATCTTTACTCCCATTGAATGAAATCATTTACGATGTGAGATTTTTGTCTGCAGCAGCAAAACTGTTGTAGAAATTGTGCAGTGTACAGCGTACTTTATTTCTTTTGGACTGTGCTAAAGAACACAGCACATAAACTGAAAACCTCTCTGACATTTACGTGTATGTTACAAGGAGAAGATCCTTTTACAGCATATAATTTGGAAATAAATTTGTGTTTTGTTATGAATTGGAGACTATAATATGCCTTATACCTTGGGTGGGTCCAGTCATTAAACACATATACACAAAGCTCTTTAATGAAAGGCTCCAAAATTACCTCTCCTTCCTGTCATTCCCTCTGGGAATCATCAGGAGTGTGCTCAGTAGTCTGGAGCTCATTTGGAGGGCTTTTTCCCTACTAAGAGCTCCTTGTAATGAGTGTCATCTGCCACTAAAAAAACATGAACAGGAAACAGGATTGAATGAGGAAGGGAAATATCAGAGAGATACTACAAACCCAAATCAGAAAAAGTTGGGGAAGTATGTTGAAATTGAATGTAAAGCTGAAAACGATTTGAAAATAAGCTTTGACCTGTATTGCACTCAAAACAGCACAATATTTGATGTCTTATCTCATGAATTTTATTATTTTTTTATTTTTAATAAACACTTACTGTATTTTAATCTTGATTCTAGCAACACATTTTTAAAGAAGGATTTACAACTTTGCAATGTTGACATTCCTTCTTACAGTACTTAAAAAAACATGTAGGGAATGAAGACACAGTGATGACAGAAGTGATGAAGTGTTTCATGTGTTAGTTTGTCCCATTCTTCCTGCAAACACGTCTTAAAGTATGCTACAGTAAAGGTTCGGTGACATATTTTTTGTTTCCGAATTCACCACTCATTCTCTACTGGGGACAGTAAAGGATTTGCATACTCCTCTTCACTCTCTTCATGTCTGCATTTGTGCTGCCATCACAGAAGTGTAAGTAACCTATTCCAAGGGCACTAACACTACCCCATACCATGACATTGCTGCTAGTAGCAGTCTGGATGGTCCTTTTGGCCTTTGGTCTGAAGCACATGAAATCCAATTTTTGTCCAACAACCTGGAATGCTGGTGAGTTTGACTGCAATACACTGTGTTATAGTCCATTCCAGGTGCCTTCAAGGACAGAGAAGCTTACAGCACTTTTAAACATAGGTAAAATAAAGATTTCTCTTGCATAGTTATCTTTTAAGTGACATTTGAGGCTGTAACTCCATAATTATAATCCAGTGCCCATGTGGTTACAATGTCTATAGATGAATGACGGTTCTTGATACAGTGGGAATCTGTCTGAGGGATTGGGGATCAAAGGTGTTCAGTTAGGCATATGTCCTTGCCCCTTATGCACCAGATTTCTCCAGAGTACTTTAATGATATTATGCCCTGTAAATGGTGAAATATCCACATCCACTCCTATGTTTCTTTGAAGAATATTAATTTTTAAACATTTTAATAATTTACTCAGGTATTAGTTGACAAACTGGAGATCCTTATTCCTCCTAAACTACACCTGTCCTATATACTGCTTTTGCATCACTTCAGGAATGGATGTATATTTGAAAATAAAATAAAATAATGAAGTGATGTTGAGCAGGCAAAATATAAAAATATCTTTGGTTCATACTGTCTGCAATGAAATACAAGGAACATAAATTGTAAGCATCTTTGCTTTCTTTTAATTTTTTGTTTGCATTAGTGTACCAACTTTGTCTGATTTGAAGTTGTACATACATACAAAAAGACAGCAATGCAGAAGAAAACAAGAAGAAACACATACGCGCACACACACACACACACACACACACACACACACACACACACACACATAAACACACACACACACCATTTTATATATGTGACCCATCACAGTAAAGTGTGTATTAGGTTCGAAATTTTTAATTTTGAGTTACTGGTACCATTTTGCAGCTGAAATACTAAGCTTTAACTTTATACCAAATTTTTCTTGTTGCCAGTTTTGGAGTAACTTACACAAACCTGCCAGGAATTTTCAGCCTATGAAGCATGTAACTTGTTGCTAGTTTTGGTAAAAATCGTGTTTAAAGTTCAACAAAGTATTTAATAATACCCGACTTAATACCCACTTTGCTGCAATGGGTAACCTATTTCCTAATTTCTTATATGCTGTGTATAACTAAAAACAAAACAGATGGAGGAAAGGAAGGTACTGACATGTAATGTCTCCTTTCTGCGTGTTAGGATTTCTTTTCGCATAATATGTGACAGTTGTTACAAAAAAATCCTTGAATTAAAAAAAATGGTTTGGGGCTTTGTTGTTTTTAATTTGACTACAAACACTTAGGCTTTAATTAAATTTGTGCTGAACCTAGAGTGCTCTCATGCTTTAATTTAATGTGATCATAATGTACTTTGTTTAAAAAAAAAAAAAATCAGTGGTTGTGAAATTAGCCAGAAAATCTGTGCTATTCACGGAAACCTGTGAAACTTAAATGAACCTCTTAGACAGTTATGGAATGGGAAATGTAACAGACGTGAAGAACTAAATGAGGGAGAGATGGTACGGATGAGAGAAAGAAAAAGTGAGACTCAGTGTTATATTGCCTAGAAAATTGGCAGAGACAAATCATTTTATATGATCCATACAGAGTCTTCATTTACATAAATAGTAGATCGCTACAAGTAGAATGCCAATAAATATAAAACCAGATTAAAAGAAAAACAATGTGGTATGTTATATGTACTGCCTAAATGGGGGTGGGGGTGGGTTGGATGTCTGATAAATAGCATTGTATATATCTCATATCTTATATATGCTCTTATGGGGTGACATGGTGGTGTAGTACTTCTGCCTCACAACAAGAAGGTCTGTAGTTTAAGCCCCGTACCCGGCGAGGGCATTTCTATGTGGAGTTTACATGCTCTCCCTGTGCCTGTTTGGATTTCCTGTAGGTGTTCCAGTTTCCTCACACAGTCCACAGACATGGACAGGCTGATTAAATATTCTTGATTGTTCCAGGTGTAAATGTCAGTATGAGATGTGTTGTGTGTCTGTGTTTACCTGGTAATGGTCTGGTGAGCTGTTCAGGGTGTATCCCGCCTTCACCCAGAGTTGACTAAGATGGGCTCCAGCCTTCATGCAACGCTAATAAAGAATAACGCAGTCCAGAAATTATTTATTATTATTTAAAAAATTTCTTCAAGACTATACAAGTGTAAAGTATTGTTTATCATCATGAAAGCTATTCATTTCTTTATTCGTCCTATATGAAATATCCATTCCAGTTCTGACACTTTTCTTTTTCTGCTAGTAATATATTTCATCATCTCTACTTTAAATAGAAAATATCTTTAACCAAAACTTCAATCTGTATGTAGTATCATGTTACAAATTTGTCTGTCAATCCTAGAACTTTCTATCACCCTTTATTGTGACTTGTGATTCCTTAGACTTGTGTGCAGTCCTAATAGACATCATGGATCAGTATTAGGTCTTGCCTTTTTCCTCCTTTTTCTCCAAAACTTCAGAAATCCTCCCATGGGTTGGTCTTTTCTTCTACTACAAATCCTTAGTGTTCTTGTAGGTTTAAAGCTATAGGGCCTCATATGCCCCTTTGTTCTTTTTCCTTTCCAGTCAGAAACTGGATAAAATCAGTCCTGGCTTTGCTCCAGTAGAACCAGTGAAATGTGTGGGTCAGTCCTTTCCAAACGACAGCTGGTCAGACCATTTGTACCATTTTTCTTGGCTCTATCCCATCTCTGAACTTGGGTTACTGGATGTGGTTTACTGTATTTACTGAGCTACTTGCCTGATTTGCTGCCTTTTTATGAAAAATCCACAAAGAGATCTTCTTAGGACAGCATCTGACATTACTTTGGTGCCGCAACTCTTTCAACAACCTTAACCAATTTTGATTTTATTTATTTATTTATTTATTTTACTTCATAGTGGGGTCCTACTTCAGAACGATTGTGCAATGTTCAGTCAATAATACATAATAATATATGACTGCTTTTCTTGTACATAAACAATCATTGTTATAATTCCCTGTATAGCTTACAACTTTTTGAAGTCATCTAAAAAAATGTGGCTTCCAACCACAGTCCTGGAATGCACATATTCCATCTTCCTTGCTCTAACACATCCACTTCGACTCATGAATAGATGTTAATTACCTTCCACACACTCACTCACACACTTATTTTCTGAACTGCTCCTATTAGGGTTGCGTGGAGGCTAGAGCCTATATCAGAAGACACTGGCCGGGTAGACCCAGAATAGCTTGTCAGACCATCGCAGGGCCAACACATACATACAACCATTCACATTCACATCCACATCTAGGGAAAATTGGAACAGCCAGTTAGCATAATGAGCATGTCTTTTGACTGTGGGAGGAAAGCAGAGTACCCGGAGAAAAACCAGCAAGACATAGTCAACTACAATAAGCAAGCATAGAAATAACATCTAAACTCCACACAGAAACGCCTTTGCCGAGCCCAGGACTCGAATCTAGGACCTTCTTGATGTGAGACAGATTTGCTAACCGCTTATTATTCTTATTAGCTCATTACGGACATAGGCTTGGGAATAAATCAAATAAAATACATATATTGTGAATTGTCTTTGCACATGGAATGCAGTATACAAGATTTTTAAAGAATTACTGTCAGATCTGATCAATTAAAGCTACTGTGAAGTTACACATTAAGTTGTTCAGCAGACTCAATGCAACCTACAAGTCTAGTTATTTTGTGAGTGAATAAATAGTACTGTCATTTGTTGAAGCATATGGGACAGTTTAAATGAAAATAATCTACTAAAAATAGTTGTGGTTAAAATTCTTTCCATAACTCAACACCATTGGCAATGGTGCCGTGCTGCTCTGGCACAAGTTCTGTTACGTCCTTTAAATGATGATTCACTACTGCCATACCGCTTAAATAATTTTTGCTACATACAAAGCAAAGTAAATACTACATGTCATTCTAATTGATTTCTGCTGTTAGTGAAATTCTGTCTGACTTTTAAAAAATGTGCTGCCTTCTGACAAAAAAGTCTTGACGTAATACCCTAAAGGTTATCAGTATATTTATGAATTGTCCATTAAAATCATGATAGTAAATCAGGGAAATGTTAGGCATACGGTATGAATGCAATAAGGAAAAAATGGGATTCAGTTTCCCCTTAGAATAATAGCAACCTGACATCAAAATAACAGCTTACTTTCAAAATACTGATGTTTGTTAACAATGTGGAAAAGGTTTAATAATAATGCTTTACATAATATTACTTAGTCATCTAAAATATAAAATGATTATTTTAGGTGACATGTAGCTAATAGATCATGTAGTGGTTAGCAGTCTTACCTCACAACAAAAAGGTCCTGGGTTTGAGTCCCTGGTCCTGTTCCTGTTTGTAGTCTGCATGTTCTCTCCTGCGTGCCCCGGTTTCCTCCCACAGTCCAAAAACCTGCACATTAGGTGAATTGGCTATTCTGAATTGCCCCTGTGTGTGAGTGTGATTTGCTGTTTGTCTATGTTGGCTTGGACTGGCCAGATGTTCTGCCTTTCAACCAGAGTTAGCAGGGATTGGTTTCAGCTTCCTGTGATCATAAACAGGATAAGCAGTACAGGCAATGAATGAATGTAGTTAATGTAAGTGCCACTGTGACACAGCAGGTGCTGCTGCCACTTCACAGCTGCTGGAGGACTGGGTCCCCAGGTTTGGGTTTGGTAGATGTTTGTGTAGAGTTTCACATTCCACCAATGTCTAGGTCCTCCCACCCTCCAACCTCCCAAAAGCATGTTGGTAGGTAGTTTGGCTATGTAAAATTGCCCTTAGGTGTGAATGAGCATGTAAATGTGTATGTGCATGATACCCTATGATTGGTGTGATTAAATAAGGTCCCAGTGATGTACTATAAAAGAGCAATCTCGAATGTTATTTGTAAACAAGAGTGATAATAGTGGTGGCAATTGCAGGTTGAAAATAACAGGACATTATTTCAAGACTCCACAGGGCTCAAACCCAGGACCTTATGAGGAAAAGTGCAAACCACTGCTCCACCACAGGGAAACAATGAATACCAAATAAGAGAAGTTAGTAATAAAGCCTGGAAGACAGTATTGCAGCAACAATGACTCTGAACAATATATACTGTACAGTATACATGGGTAAATTAAATTAGTTAATTAGAACACGTGAGGTCAATCAGTAAGTCTGGGAGCATGCGCAATGTCAGTGCTGCTAGCTGAGGATTCTGGGAGAATTGAACCAGAGTTCCAAACCTACACACTAAGTTACTTAAGCCAAACCAATTTCACAGCAGTGTCACAAAGTAGGCGTACATCGCATGAATGATCACATGGTGAACCATCATGGGAGTTTTACTGAAACAGATGTCAGCAAGGGGACAAATGAAAAAGAAGTATTATGAAGAAATGGTGATAGCAAAACAGACTCAAAAAGAGGAATCCAACCTCTGGGTAACACTAACTAGTAGATTTGTTGCTAGGAGGAATACAATTATACAGTACAATTCAAAAGTAAAGTTTGTGCAAGTAAACAATGTGCAACTTTACCAGCTTTTATGAAAAACTTGTTAGACTGCATGAGAGGATGCCAATAAAATTTTACTGAACTTCTATGCCAGACTGTTTTTTAATGTTTACTTCATGTTAAATTATATGATAAAGGTCCTCGAACAAAAGACCTGTGATTAAAGAAAATTACTACACTCTTCTTACATCTTCAATTCAGACTCAAACCAAAAAATAGCTGGCATAAATAGAAACAAGCCACAGATATCCTGGTTGCACTCTTAAACTTAAAGTGAGCCTGAGGTAATAAAAATGTTCGCATTCCATGCGTTTTCAAATGGATCTGACAGCTCTTGAATTTATAATAATAATAATAATAATAATAATAATAATAATAATAATAATAATAATTATTATTATTATTATTATTATTATTATTATTATTATTGTTGTTGTTGTTGTTGTTGTTGTTGTTGTTGTTGTTACAGGTACAGTTACAGGAAATTCTCCCTCAAGAAAATATTATTAAAATTATTTTAACTATTGTTTTTTTTTAAGAGAGTTCATACTGTGAAGCTTGAAACATAAGAAATATGCAGTTGACTCCTCAAGTCCCTTCACAGCATCACAGAGATATTACGACTGCAATTCTCCATATAATGGACAATCCAACAAACTGTTGGTCAACAAACCTATGCTATACGCCTTAGGTCTGTGGTAGCATTGGACAAATAAAGCACAGTGATTTTAATTTGCTTCTACTGTATCCGTAGCTGTCCCTTAATATAATTATATTCCTCCGCCATGTTCCTATTGGTAATGAGATAGTATTAAAAAAGCACTGATACTACATTATTCTGTACAAACCAATCTCAGCTAATGACCAAAGACTTCTCCCAAAACAAAGTTTAATTCACCTGATGGGTTTATCTTTTTCCCAGCTGTAAATACTCTTACAAAAAGCTAATCATGGATCTTTTTGACTTAGAGATTGGTGGATCCAAATCTGATCTCCTCTTTCCCTAACAGTGTTAATTTTCTGTAAGCATGTTGTCCAGCATACAACAATATGCATATGCCGAGGTCCACTTAAATATGACTGGTGATATAAGATGAAGACTTATATGTAATTCCTGTAACTATCATAACATCACATAATGTAACAATGATTATATGCAAGTGTGAGGAGTGAGCTCACCTGATATGACCTTCATGGCGATATATATATATATATATATATATATATATATGTGTATGTGTGTGTGTGTGTGTGTGTGTGTGTGTGTGTGTGTGTGTGTTTGAGTAGGGGTGAGTGTGTATTTGCATGTTTTGTGGACTGTAATGGCAATTACTGCAGACTGGTGATAGCTGTAAGTTTGCTTACACTCAGTCGGGTGACTGACATGTGTACCATGTCCAGTGTGTTCTTACTACGACCAATCAGACTGCACCATACACTTACCAAGTTTTCACCTCGTCCTCATAATACTGCACCATGCTCTATGCTTTATCATTTTTTTCTTGTGTCCATTCAACAAGTCCATGCTATGCTTGTAATACACAAATAAAGTCCCTACTAGGTTTTAGTTATTTTGTTACTATATCCATGCCACTGTTACTGTTTGTTTTAAGTCCTTACTGCATCCTGACTCAACCACATCCACATTATGATTGACCATCTCACCTTCTTATCAGTTTTTACTGCTGTCCTATTATAGTGAACTAGTTCCTACTGCAACCACGCATTTTTCTGAGTACTTAGTGTGAACATGGCTTAGTGTGTCAGGGGATTCATAAGGTGATATTCTTTATTAATGTATTAAATGTTGGATTTGAATGCCAGTCCATATATTCTGGGTGTATCTACACATTTAGAATGACATATTGGGGTTACATTAAAGCTACAGGCCATGGTGGTAAGTAATCTTACTACTGCTCTTTGAAAAATGCAATTAAGAATCACACCTCTGTTTTAGGCAAAACGTACTTAATATAAACTCTCACCAAACTCCTGAACCATTTAATTCTGAAGACACATCTACAAGTATAAACACCTGTGAGTTCAATTTAAATGGTAAATCCCTGCTGTTCATGCTTACCTCATCTCTGGCTGTGGCACTAACTGTGTAACTCCCTGCTTTCAGACAAAACACACTCCTTAAGTCGTCTTTGTTGTAATTATCTACTTAACCTTGTTATTAATTATGTGATTTGGTTAACATATTTTCAGTGTTTTACAAGTCTTTTATATATCTTTATTTATCTTTCATAAATGCTGGTCATATACAGTATTGCATGCATGATTTACCAACAAGTGAATAATGCTACATACTTTGTTAAACAAGTCACAAGTACATCCATCATCCTCAAAAACCATCCATCTGTTTTTGCATTCTTTACTGCAAAATAAAGATCACACATACAAAAAAATCCTTGTTTCCCATCTAGCAAAAGTGTCTTCTATTTCATTGGTGAACTTCCCAAATGGTCAAATCTTTTGTAAAACTATTGATTTGAGCTATAGCGTCCTAGATTGTTTGTTCTCATGGGTCATGGATGATATGAAGTTCCAGTAGCTTAGATTAATAGTAATCTTGTATCATGCATAACTAATCTAATTCAGGTCAAGTATCTGGTGGAGGAGAAGGTACAACATCTGTCAAAACTTTGATACTGACAGGGTGGGCTGTCATGGAGAATTTGTCTTGTGAAGAGAGAATGGGAACAGCAGCTATAGCAGACAGGAAGTGCAAATCAGTAGTGACATAAGGATGAATCACATACCTTTGCATATATGGAGAGAAAACAGTGGAAACATGTCATGATAGGACATTTATAAAAATGTATGTAAATGCATAAAAAGGAAGCTTTTACTTTCAGATCTAAAGGTAAGTGTCAGATTTATCTGTCATGGATTTTCTTTAGAACATTTTTTGTGTATTTGTTGTGTATGAACTTTTTTATTACTTGTTGTTTCTGGCTCCTGAACCAAATCCACATCAGTTGTACTTGCAGCTTGTCTGTATCACAAAGTATTTCCTTTCAATTAGCTTAATTAGGTTGCCTATGGCCTATGTGTCTACCTTTTTGTTTCAAATGTTACTTCCATGCAAATTCTTGCATCTATGTGTGTTTTAGCATAAGCTTGCATTGCACTGCATTACATGATCAAAATTCTGCTTTGTGCTGATGTAGTACAGGTATTTTGATATTTCCTGATTTTCAAATTTATCTCCCAGTTTGGAATTTGCTTTGTTTACCTCTAATTGGACACTTTTGGCTGACTCTGCAAACTATTACAAAGTCATCCCTTTTATACTTTATCCTTTGATTACATTCTGTTCTGATGGAAGTGGTTGTCACACCATCTGCCCATTTTATATGCAACACGGTAATACTACACAGCAGCCTTTGTGCCTATGCCAGTCACATGACCTTGGATATACCCTCATGATCACAGCTGTTCATCATGCACCTGAATACCTACCACATGTATAAAAATACCCTGCGCACAAACACGTTTTGCCATCACATTATTATCAACCTTTGTATATGCTATTGATCCTTTGTATTTTGAATCTCTTTCTGTGTACCTTGATATTGCCTTTGCCTAAACCCGGGGTATAACTGCTATTATGAATTACCTTTACCCTGGCTATTTTCAGTTTATGATACTGGATTTCTGACATACTTGCACTTGCAATCACGTGATTTTATCTGCAAATGCATCCTGATATTAGATATTAGACTTAGTCTGTTTCTACACTTTCGTGCTTTGCACTTGCAATCAAGTGATCTTATCTGCAAATACATCCTCTCGCTCTCAAACCTCACTCTGAATGAGACTGGCCTTTTTCAGAATGGCCTCATCATCATCCATAGCGCAGGGCACAAAATCTTCCTGAATGATTTGAAGTGGATGGCTATGGCTTTCATAGTCACTACATCTACAGATCTCCCTATGGAAGATTTTGGACCCACATGTTAGACAGTGATGCCAACCTCTATCATTAAAACAGTAAAAGTATCCAATGAAATTCTCACTTTTCAGAAACGTATATAAATTTTACGCAAGATTGTGTTGAAGTGGGACTTTTCCATCAAATGTATGACACAAAAGATTTAGTCTATACCCTTTTAATGCAAGTGATAGCTATTTATGGAATCATTGAAATAAAGACCTGAAATTTTCTTTCTAATCCCATGGTCAAAAATTGGCAAGAATATGAAAAAGAACTCAATTTTTCCTAACAGGAAATATGTAACCCTTGATGATTTGAACTGTAGCTAGATATGATTTGTGGTCTGGTTCTAATCCAACTAACAATCCTCAAGCACCAGATGTGAGTATGTGTTCATGTGTAAATTGGACTGGACACTCCATGTAGCTACAGGGTCTATTTCCCGTTTGCATTGTTTCCAGCAATGCAGACACAGATGTTTTATAGCTCTAGAGAAAACGTCTTTCTGGAGAAACTATTGCTTCAGCCTAAATATGCCTGTTGCTATTGGAAAATAAATATTTCATTTGGCTTAAACAGATTGCCCTGTTGCGGAATGAAATTAAAGAATTGAGCAGATTTCCAGAAAGCTTCCGTGTGTATATGGTTTGTGTCTGTTTGCTCCATTAGCATCGTTCTGACATTTTAAGTTTAAATGCACTGGGGTAATAATGAGATGTGATATGTAAGGACATATAGGATTATATAGATTAAAATTTTATATTGTCAGGTTCATGGTTCAAAATTACTCCTACCCTCCATATGTATGCTACCTTAAACACTTTTTTAATCCTGGCAAAGTACTGGCACTGTGAATCACTGTACATGTAACTGATCTTAGGGAGCAGGGCAATTCAGGCGAGCACAAAGCACTGCAAGTGACTCAGTCAAGCGTTTTTATCATTTCACTTCATGCAAAAGCTGACATTTTATTATTCTACTGATTAATTGACTGTCTGTATAGACAATTGAAGGGTGTTTTGCTGAGGGCAACACAATTTAAGACCCAAGCAAGGTAACTGTAAAATTACCCATCAAGCTGTAGAATGTGCTTCAGCTACTGTAGATCAGCAGACTGCAGACAGTTTACACTTTGGCCTGTGTGCAGGTTGTGCAATCAGAGAGGTTAATATTCTCTTTTAAACAGATCTGGGCACTTTTTTCTTTGTTTTTTGTTTTACTTCCTGTTACACAAGTTTTACAACTTTGTATTTTCTTTGTTTGTATTGCTCTACATAAGTGAACATATAAAAATATTAAATACTGTTTAAAGTGTGGAAGGAAATACAAGAACTGTCTTAAACCATTGCTGAATTCCAGTATAAATCACACAATATAATTATAACGAGTAAAACTGAAAAAAGTGATAAAAGTGATGAAAGAATTTACATAGTGACTGATACCACTCTAGGATGTTATACCACCATGAATCGCTCAAGTCAATCATTAAAGCGGAGCAGCGCCTGGACTGCCTTTTTGCATTATAAAACCACTAAAACCTTTGATTTTCTATTTTATTTAGTTCACATATCCAATGACCAGTGGGCATTCAGTGACCTCTAGAATGTAAATATCTACCTGTATGATGCCATTATTTAATTCACTTTAATTTGGTAAATAATAAAATAATGTCATCTATTCTAAATCTAAAGAAATGAATGAATGAATTAAATAAAAACCCTGATGGGAATCTGACAGGTTTAGAATGAATATATACAATGATCAGTAAAAACATTAAAACAATGATCATCATTGACAGATGCCAGTGGATAACATTATCTCTTTACAGTGGCACCTGCCAATCAGCAGGATGTATTAGGCAGAAAGTAAATTATCAGTTATTGAAGTTGATGTGTTGGAAGCAGAAAAACTGAGCAAGTGTAAGGATTTGAATGACTTTAACAAGGGGCACATTGTTATGCCTAAATGACTGGATCTGTTTATTTCCAAATAGACAGGTCTTCCTGGTTCCTGTTCCTGGTATACAGAGGTAAGTTCCTACTAAACTGGCAAGAGTGTCATGGGTGCCTAATGCTTAATGATGTGCATGAGGAATGAAGGTAAGTATGCCTGTTCTGATCTTACAGAAAAGCAACTGTAGCACAAACCATTGAAACTGTTAATGCTGGCTATGATTTCAAAAAATGTGTCAGAACAAAATGCATTGCTGCTTGCTATGTATGGGGCTGCCTAGGCACAAACAAGTGCACTGATGCTAATGTTATGGTTGGTGTATGTTTTACCAAAAGCAGCATGGAAATATATTTCAATCTAATATCTGAAGAATTCATATTTTTACATCACAGTAATAAATTTGAACAGTTATATTATGAAATCTAATCATGTAAGACATTTCTAACCAAGTGAAATAAGTGAATGCCACCTCAGTTATCAATAATAAACTGTAAAAATAAATGTGCCGTTATCTGTCTACCTAACTTAGCCAAATCGTGTTGGGTTCAAGTAGCTTGCTAGATGTGTTAGCCAGTGATAGTAGTTTATGCAAATTCCTACATGCTTCTAGCTACCTACAGACTGTAGCAGCACTTAGATATATTAAACTCAACAGACAATAGGGTACCAAACTTTAAGATATAATATATTCAAAGAGTACCGAAGAAACCTAATAAGCACCTCTACCAGATTAAGGCTTCATTCCTAGTTCTTGGTGATCTGAGGAGACAGTGGTACTGTACATCATAACAATTTGAATATTCCCACCTGTACAAGTGTTGTAGCAGACATTTCACACCAGATCAACTAAATGACCCAAAGCCCCAGAGGCATAGAGGAGGAGAGAGAGGAGGCCAGAAAAAAATGCAAACAACAACCTGATGCGATGCCTTGTCAAGAAATATCATACACAACTATTTAATGTATTTGTCTAGAAATGTACACTGTGCGTGGTATCCAGTTTCAACTCAAGACATCATTTTGGCACAACCTTGCCTTGGGCTAACATTTAATTTATGTTAATAGTTATATATATATACATACATCGTGAATTATGAGAAGCTATTATAGGTCTTCAGGTAAGATAAAAGCCTTAACACTTTTTCATCATGACCAATGCTAACTGGGACAGAGATAGAATAATTTATAAACGTGAAAAGAGAGCTGAATGTTTACACAGGCATGGGTCAGAAATCATAACAAGATCACCCATGCTGACGGCAGATAAGATCTCAAAAATAGTCTGCCAAATTTTTAATTAAGGCATCGTGCATAAATTATTGACCTAAATTTGTGAAAACATAGCAAAGTTCTTTCTTTATAACTGCACTTTTTAATTTTTTAAACCTAATAAGGAACAAATTGCAAAGTCTTCATAATTGACACCATTGAAGCATGATGCACACACAAGTGAAGGCTGACAGTTCATTAGTGGCAATTTTACTGAACACATCTTTAGGTTGGAAAAACAGGCATCAGTTTGAAAGAGAAGACGGGTGAAGGTGCAATTTAGGAACGCACGGGAGTGTCTCCCTATCATACTAATCTGTCCCCTTTATAGCTAGTATAATGAAATTATCCTTAAGAGAATTAGCTCTAATATGTCCGTTTATCATTGTTCATCCTTGTGCCAGGGGAAAAAAAGCACATATTTCAATGAAGAGTGTTCAGTAACTACCCATATTACTCTGATATGCTGTGGGAGGATCGCTGCGAATCAATACATAGTTATTCTGACTGACTGATATATTTTATGTTTAAATATTTTCTATCTTGGTGGGTGTGGTCTCTTCCAGGATTGTAATGTCTCCATCCGCAGGACATGAGGACTTACTGAATGGTTTTTTTGAGCATGAAAATGATGAAATTGCAAATTCCAAATCGAATGCCACATAGACAGGCATGTTCGACAGCCATTTCCACCACCATCATCAAAATACCAATTAAGGGAATTGCAGGTTATAAGAGGTGAACGCAGTTGACATTCCAAATCTGTGAGTTATGTGTATTTTAACCTCTTTTCCCTAAGTTCCTTTACTTTATTACTCTAATAGCAATAAAAGCAGACTGAGATGATGCTGCTGGAAGTGGCTCATTACTGGAGAAGTTCTTCATTTTGATGGCATGACTGTTATAGACTTTAATGTTCCCAATATCATGACATGCTATATGTATAAGGCCCCAGTTATTTTCCATGTAATATTATGTTAAGGACACAAATTATATACTCATGTTAGAGCATATTATATAAGACCTCCGTGTAATGTCCAAATTATATTATGTTATGGAATAATCTTGTAATATTCTTAAATAATTTTTCTCCATGTATTATTAATTAATATTTTTCTACATTTATTTTCATTATTATGTGCATTAGATGCTAAATGTAATTTAATTGAATTATCATGAGTTCCAGAATGTAATTTGAGTTCTCTAATCAACACACTTTTGTGAAGCATCGTTTTTCTTTCAGCTTGTGTGTGAAACAGATAGGGCTGTATTTCATTAGAATGCACTCGGCATGTTCAAAGCGAGGGCAACCCTGCCAAAAGCCGCATATCCTGTAATTATTCTCTAGTGGTGCAGTCTGGAAGTGACCTGTCTAGAGAGAATCCTCTTGACCAACTGGAAATTTATGCAGCACAATTAGTACACTTATGTAAAGCTCTACATTATTCTAATGCTATTTTAGTACAGTGGCAACCATTATCAAGTGGCTCCAAAGCATGGCTAATCTTCCAGGACTGGACAAGTTGCTAATACGTGTCTAGGATGAGACAATGTGTTGAGTGACAAGCTATTGTGGGAGACAAGTGATAACATGAAATTTAAGTGTCAGAACCTTAAGGAGAATAAAGTTCTTACAAGAATTAACACTTAACAAATAAAACATAACCAAATAAGTAATATCATTCTTAGATATGCATATATATATATATATATATATATATATATATATATTGTATGTGGGAAAAAATAACAGTACTACAATTTTATCCCGA
>JAOUQZ010000004.1:9853075-9863225 GCA_028564935.1 Neosilurus hyrtlii
GTGTGTGTGTGTGTGTGTGTGTGTGTGTGTGTGTGTGTGTGTGTGTGTGTGTGTGTGAGTGTGTGTGTGTGTGTGAGTGTGTGTCTGTGTGTGTGCAGCTATGAGAAACCTGTAGCAGCAGTGTATAAAAGGTTGCGATTAAAGCTTGCTTTCTCTCGCCTCATTTTCTGGGGAAGAATTTGTTTATATTTAAACCACTGACTCTGCCTCAAGCTACATGGCAACCTGGCTTATGTAAAGACTGAAAAGGGGAAGAAAAATCGATGAAGGATGAACACATGTAGAATGGAGTGAGATGATGATGAGAGAGAAAGAGAGATGCTGTACTGTTCTCTCATCAGTTTGGCTTCATTCCAGTTGCTTCTACAAGTGGTACACATAACACACTGAATAAACAATACTTTCCTTGTTTGTAATACTTTTACATTTTCATTTATTTATTTATTTTTTATAAACAAACATTTAGCATAGATACAATTCTTTTTTTTTTTTTGATACTGTCTGATAAACAACATTACTAAATTATTTCAGTGAATTCTAATCATAATCACAGCCAATGTAATGTTATGTAATGGAAGGCTGGCACAACTGTGAATATTTTAGATTTAATTAAATAATCTAAACACCTAACAGTCTGGCCAGCAACTATTAGCATTAACTCACTCACCCTGAACAGACCATCGCATGGCAATACACAACTAGTTACACTCACGTCTACACCTGGGGGACTTTTGGAACAACCAGGTAGTCTAGGGGGGTCATCACAATAGAGGTGCAATAGTGACTATACAGAAATAGCAACTGACACAGATTATTTTTTTTTTTTTGATTTCGTGTCAAGACTACATGTAGTCGTGTCATAGTGACCTACTTTGGTCTGTGTCAAAGAGTTAACCAAATACTCTGCCTGTATATTAACTGATCTAGAGCCGATTCTGCTATGAACACATTTGAAAGTAGAACTGGGGGACGTTTCACTGTTCACAGTGTATGCAGCCATGTTGATTTGACGTGACACTGAAGAAACTGGTGTTAAGAAGACTACTCCAAGTTGACGAGCTGAATGTGCATGTTGATGGGTGTTTTTTTCTGGCTTTTTCTGGTTGTGTACAGGGAAATAGAAGTGTGCAGCTTCATACATGTGAATGTAATGAAGTCACAGTTGTATGCAAGCACTAAGAGAAAACAATTTTACTTAACATTATATGAATTAATCTAATGTATGCTAAACGTCCAACTCTGCACTACTGGAAAAAAAATTTTTTTTTGAAAGTATGGACCTGGCAACCGTACATTTGCCTGGCTAATTATTGTAGAATAGTGGTTTTGGATAATTTTGCTCTGAAGTCATGACTGTAAAAAAGAAAGCTAGTGAATAAGAAGAATCCTACAGTGAGGTCTCTCTATCTGTCTGTCTCTCTCTCTCTCTCTCTCTCTCTCTCACACACACACACACACACACACGTGCACACACACACACACACACACAGGTGCACGCACAGAGAGACACAGAGATGATGTCCAAGAGCATTATCATGTTAACACAGCTGTTAGCATAAAACAGGAGAGGAAAGGGGGATGGACTGTCAAAGAAGGGAGAGTGGCAGAGAAGGGAAATGAAGAGAACAGGGGAGTTGAGATGAGACGGGTCAAGTAACAACAAAGAAAAAGATTGAAAAGAGGTGAAAAACAAGCAGGTAAAAAAAAAATTTCTTTATCCAAGAATTTTTTGATGGCTTTCCACCAATCAGAAATGAGAAAATTGCTTGAATGAATCATAATGCTTATTGTACCCTGTGCTGTTAGTATTTGATTTTAATTATTCAATAATTAACAGCAGCTCTAACACTACTTATGTCTGTAAAGCAAATCACAGGTTTATATTATTATGCTTGTTCAAATACATTATTGTTTCAATAGCAATAGGTAAAAATAACATCAATAAATACAGATCATAGCAGAAATTAATTAATTCATTCATTCATTTTCTGAACCGCTTAATCCTTATAGGGTCATAAGGGTCTCAGCTGACTCTGGGTGTGGGCAGAGTACACCCTGGACAGTTCACCAGACCACTGCAGGGCAGAAACACACTGACGGCAATGCAGCCGTCTCTTTACGAAAGTCAGTAATGGTTCTTTTACATGCCTCTTACCACAGACAGAAAAAGACATGGCTGGCCTTTGATAACCCAGTTAGCTGCACTGGGGGCATAACAGAAATGTAAAAGAAAAGTTTTCATAATGACTGCGCGTGTTAGAAGAACCGCACACCTCTTGTGTGCAACATCCGAAGTCAGATAGATTTCAGGTTAATCGTACCATCATATTTCAGACATTCCTATCAATAAATTTGCTATGCGGGTTTTTGAAGAGGCTTGGGCTGGAGCTACTGTTTATAACTTTTATAATGGAAGTAATAATAGTAACTGAAGAAGTACCTTGTTTCTTGTTCACGTCACATTACACCCCATCATGAATTGTTTTTCTACATAACATTTTTTATCACATTTTTTTCACTCAAAATATTAAACATGCTGAGTACAGGTTGAGATGTCATTATGCTTCAAAATGCACATTTTTGTGTACAAATGTTGTACACTGAGGATTTAACCACAGCTTCCATAATTAATGTTGAATTTGTTCTACCAAGAAGGAATCAAAGACATCCTCCAATTTTAAACATGACTTACTTCCTTGATAACAGACATAATGAAATGACCTTTCACCTGCTGCTTCAACTGGTACACTTTTAGAAAAAGAGATGTAACAAAGCTGGGGAGTTTGGACTAATTGAGAGTGTTGAATTATTCATCACTGAGAGCAACAGTAGTGCAAATATCAAGGGTACAAACAGAACATAACCCTGCTCAGGTTCTTTTTAAATGGATGTGGGTTTCCTTCTCTCACTAACACACATGCATGTAGGCTATGCACCCTTTTCGCAACATGCTTTAAATAAGTTACTGCATTTCCCTAATTAGCAAGCTTCTCAAAGGGAGTCTCACAGAGATGTGAGTTTTTCATTCACACCAGACGTTGTGTTGCTGAAGCATAGGCAGTTTGTTAAAAGGAAAAATCCTCATTATATGTACCACTTTTCATTACCGAACGTCATGTGTTTGCAATTTGTCAGGCTCAGCTAAGCATATCACAGCGCGGTTTTAATAAATCTTCACCCATGACACACAAACTCAGATTCAGATTATCTGCAGAGCTTGCATAGTATGATAGGGGTAACTGCTAAATGTGATCAGTAGTACATACATATATATATATATAAAATACTGAAAATGGAATAATCGATCAGTCCTGTTGAAGAGAATATACAAATATCAGCATGAAGCTTTTCACTGCTTATATTAAATGTAATATAACAAGTGTTTAATTCCATCTATCCATCCATCCATCTGTCCATTATCTATTTTTGGGTTACTCTTTGATGTATGGGCTCCCTTATATTTACATTTATGTCATTTTGGCAGACATCCTTATCCAGGGGAGCAAGGGGAGGGAGTGGCACCTTCCTGTCCTTCACCTTCATGGCTAAAGTGCCCTTGAGCAAGGCACCTACCTCCCAACTGCTCTCCAGACGCTGCAGTGTGTGGCAGTCCACTGCTCTGAGTATATGTGCTCACTGTTTATGTTTGTGTTCATTCTGGATGAGTTAAATGCAGAGGCTAAATTTCCCTTGTGGGTTTAATACAGTATATCGCAAAAAACTGAGCAATTGTATGAAGGTTAAAAGCCTTGCTCAAGGGCACAAAAGGGGCAGCTTGGTGGTACTGAGTCTTGAACTGCCGGCGCTCTGATCAGTAAACCTGCATGGTTAACACTATGTCACCACTGCCCTCACTTCAAGTTTTTGATGGGGACAACCAATTCAAAATAGCCACCATGCAGGAAGCACATTTTGTAAAATATTCAGAGTATTACAACAGTTTAAAAACGACATTAAAAGGATTTTCTGAAAAAATTAGAAGACAATCCATGACTGATTTTTGTGCAGGTAAGACTGAACAATCCGTGACTGATTTTTGTACAGTCTTACTGTTTAGCATTTTCAAATTTGAAAATGTAAACAACTAGAGTTTCATTGTAAAGGTTATCTGAACCAGTTGTGAGTAAAGAGCTTTAGAAAAAAAAAATTTTTTTTAAATCTTCTGAAGACAATTTTGAATTCACACAAACCCTTAGTGAAGTGTTCGCTGCAGACAAGAGCATTATATGATCCTGCTCATTCCACGAATAGCTACAGGACTCTTAACCTTCTTTGTCCTCTGAAATTATTTTGAACTTCAGTGCATTTATGGGCAACTTCTTTAGGAATTCATAAAAATTATTTAATCTTTTTGAACAATCCAAACAGGTGAGAATGGCACAGAAATGCAGCATTTTTGCTTTAATCAATAGCTTAACTCTTTCCTACCTTTTAGAGTGACAACATAGGCTGGATGTTAAGTCATATGCAACCTAAAAATACCACTTATCCATCAGGGTTTTGATGGAAACTGGAGACAATCTCAGCTGGTTTTGTGCAAGAGTTACCAGTCCTTTGCAGGGCTAACACAGACACAAACTGCTCAAACATTCATGCTAACATTCCCATATATGGGCAAATTACGTGGAGTAGCCAGGTCACCTAATCTGTATGTCTTTGGTCTGTCGGAGGGGAACACGCAAACTCCACACAGAAAGGCTACTGTTGGTTCCAACCCAGAACCTCAATGCTGTGAGGTACAGTGCTAACCACTAAGCCAAAATGTCATCTCATTAATGTAAATGTAATGTTTAAATATAGTAAAAATTAAGGATTATAATAAAGCATTAAAGTCCCCCATTTAAATAACAGTCATGTTTACTATATTTAATAGACAATTTAAAATGTCAGATTAATCAAGGAAATTATTGTGGTATGGTACTTTTGGATTTACAAAAAGCATTTGATACAGTTAATCATTAACTTTTATTGTTTAAACTAAAAGCTATTGGATGTTGTGATAATGGTGTTTATTGGATGTGTTCATATTTAACTGATAGAGAACAAAAATTCATTATAAATGGAGTTATGTCAGAAACAGCAGGGATATCATGTGGTGTACCTCAAGGCAGCATACTTGGACCTTTATTGTTTTTAATTTACGTGAATGACATGAAATCGGCCATCAACTGTGAGCTTTTGTTATATGCAGATGATTCTGCTCTCCTAGTCTTCAGTAAAGAAGTTCATGTTATAGAAGCAATCATTATATCGATCATGTTATAGAACAATCATTGAGTATCAAGCTATCAAAGATATACAACTGACTGGTTGAATAAATTGTCTCTCCATCTGGGTAAAACCTCAAAATGTAAACCCAATAAAGATTTAGATGTTAAGTGCAATTGTACTCAGTTTCCACCAAAAATGAGAACAAAGTATCTTGGAGTTATTATTGATAATTATGTTTCAGGAGAAGACATGGCTCGATCGGTTATCCAGAAAGTCAGTTCTAGAACTAAATTTCTGGCCCGTACATCAAAATTCCTAGATGGAGAGACAATGAAGTTCTTAGCTAGCGCTTTGGTTCAGTGTCCGTTTGATTAAACCACTTGTGTTCATCTTGGTACAGTGGTCTTACACAAAAATGGAAACGTAAACTACAGTATTGTCAAAATAAACTTATCTGAGTTGTTTTGAAACTTCATCCCGTACCCTTATTGATTGTAGCCCTTCATCCAATTAAACTGGTTGCTTATTGAAAAATGGGTTGTTTAACTAGAAACTAAACCATGTATATCAAATTGTAAACAATACATCTCCATCATATCTTTCATCTTTTTTTTTTACCACTGTTAACCAAAGCCATTTGTCCATAACCATTGGTTCCAAAACCATTGGAACTAGTCAGGGGTCTCTCGTCTTCCCAAGGTTTAAACTATGTTGTACATAGAACAAGTTCACTGGTGCTATAGAATGGAACAGGTTACCTGCAAATTCAGTTTTAAAAAATCTGTAAAAAGGGCCCTGCGATGGCCTGGCTAGCTGTCCAGGGTGTTCCCCGCCCTTGCCCAGAGTCGGCTGAGATGGGCGCCAGCCTCCCCGTGACCCTAATTAGGAATAAGCGGTTCAGAAAATGAATGAAGGAATGAATGAAAATCTGTAAAAAGGTTTCTTTTACAATCTCTTGAGTCAATGTATTCACTTCACATTTTATTTTGTTTATTAGCACTTTTTTAAAGCGTTGTAATTATTTGATTTATAACTTATTTTCCTATTTCTAAGTTAATTTTCTATTTTCTGTCAATTTATTTATCTTAGCAACTTTTAAAACCATTTTTTATTTCATTTTGTTGTCATAATTATTTATTTTATGAGGACCGCAATGGAAATAAGTCTTCAGACTTTTTGTGTAATTCTCTTGGTTTTATATGTTTAATTATTTTATTGTAGATGTGGAATACCCAAATCAATCAGTTGATCAATCAAGCAATCAATCAATCAGTCATTCCTGTAAATATTGTCAGAGCCATGCTGTTATAGAAAGTTCTGCACCTTTGGTTGTGAGAATTTAGCTGTGCTGTCATGTAAACCTTCATATCAGCTTATCTGAAAACTCTAGATAAATATAAATTTGGTTATCATTTAAGGAATCTTGAAGCAGGGCAGCTGATTTGATTACCTTATTTTTTAACCTGTTTTAATTCATTGTTCCTTTCTTTGTGGTTTGCATATTGTTTGTTCAAAATCATGTTTGATGTTTTCTTGTGCAATATCAATCATAGTGTGTGAGTTTTGGCCCACCCTGAAAGCTGGATTGGTCTAATTGAATCTGTATAACATTGTTTTATAGATGATGTTTTGTAGTGATGTTAATGATAATACATACATGCTGATTTTTCATTTTCATATAAGGAAAGACAGGAAAGCCTTTCATATATCATCATCTTCTTCCACTTGATCCAGGGTCAGGTCACAGGAGCAGCAGCCTAAGCAGGGCGGTCCAGACGTCTCTCTCCCCAGGCACTACCAGCAGCTCTTCCGGGGATACACAGAGGTGTTCCCAGAGCAGCCAAGAGACATAGTCCCTCCAGCGTTCTCTGGGTCGACCGCGGGGTATCTTCTCGGTTGGACATGCCTGAAATACCACACCACGGAGCCTTTCAGGGGGCATTCTAATCAAATACCGGCCACCTCAACTTGCTCCTCTCAACGCGGAGGAGCAGAGGTTCTACTCAGAGTTCCTCCCGGATGGTCGAGCTTCTCACCCTAATCATATATTATTTTGTAATATTTTCTGTCCATCTTTCCGTGGGTGGATTTGTCCATTTGAGATACATCAGGGTTCCATACAGTTGTTTCAGCTGAAGACAAACCTGAAAAACTCCAAATCTGCTGAGTTTAAAATAGCAGACTGATATCACCAAGGTAACCAGTTTATTTCTTTCTTTCTTTTTTTGGATGTAAATTCTATTAGTTTATAAAATATTTACAATTAAATTGAAATAAAACTGCATTACCAAAATCAGAATTTTTATTAGTTATTTATTTTGATAGTTTTGACTATGCCTAACAAAGAATTTTGAATTCTTTCAAAATGTACATCATTGAAAATTTTGTAATTATTTTAATTTTATTATTATTTTAAGTAGTGTGGCAGGTGCATATATGGAATACCTAATAGCTTCATGTGAGCATTCTGAAACCTCACAGCATCTAAACATTTATTGCACAGATCTTTATGAAAATTTTGAACACAGTCACATGACATCACATGATACCTTCATGTAAGCATCATTTATATCTATGCAGGTGGTTATAATCCAATAAAACAGCATCAGGGCTCAGCAGTGGTAATGCACATGATGGTACTTTTATTGCTTATTTCTATCAATTTCCTTCATTTTTCAGAAGCACATCACTTTGTCTCTATTATCTCTCAAAATTAAGTGGGTAGTTTTCCTTTCTTTGTACAGCACATGTGGGGCTTTCGTGCAAAAAATCATTTACTTTGGAATATATATATATGTATACATATATCTTTCTGTCTCCTGTCCGATCCTTTTTACCATTGTAGGATCCGCATTTTTCCTTTTTAATACTGTAAATATAAGCAAACAATTGAAAGTAAAATAAAATATAAAAAATATAATTAATAATTATTTATTATTACTTAAATTATGTTTAACATGTTTGTGTACTTTTTATCTGCAGTTTTGATGGGGACAGTGCCCAAGCACCCCGTATTAACAAGCTGCTACTGGTCTCACATATCAGAAATCACTTCAGATAGATGGCGGTAGGTGATTATTATTATAATTATTTTTTTCTTCCGGATGTCTTTAAGCTCCATAAGTGTTCTGTGCACTTATGTTGCAATAAGTGCAAGCCACGTCTGGAGTTTTTATCTAGCAAGATAACAATGTTTAAAGAGTTGTTTTTTACTGAGTAGTTCTCACAGTCAGGTTTGAAAAGCTAACTGCCAGCTAATGATTTAAAGTAGAAATGGTTTACCTGTATTCACAAGACAGATGGATAGATTAACAAGAAATTCCATTTGTTTAAACTATCGATATGTTTAAACATATGTATCGGTTCTCGATATGGTAGGGAGTCCTGAGGAGAGATGATAGAGGATATATATATGTATGATGAAACTGTAGTACTGTAGTACTGTTATTTTTTTCCCCACATACAATTTAGCTCTATTTCTACGTATCGAGCACTGTTTTACGGAAAATCGACTCAAGATCTTATATATATATATATACCCTGTGCAGTTTGCATAGTGTGTGTGAAAGTGAGCCATATATAGACCCAGACCCAGTTACATAGTCTTAACATTCACATAACATAAAGCTGGTGTGAAGCAGTAGCTAGCAATTAAGTATGGTTGAGAGAGAGAGAGAGAGAGAGATATTATGGGTTTTTTTTTTTGTGACTGAAAAGTTAAAAGTGTATTGTTTTGTCTGGAACCTTTATGTAGAAGTGATGACTCAAAGCTTCAGTTAAATGAAAATGGAACATTACCCACTGCTTGTAAGAGAATTGAGTCTGCAAAACTGGTCTTTGACCTTCAGTTTTAACAAGACATAACAAATCATTTTACACATTCCTCTGCGGTCTTATTCTTGTGACCATTATATGAACATTTATACATAGTTACTGTATGCATCCCTGTAAAACCACATACTCATATTAACGTACAATATGCTTATTCATACCACATATAAGAATTCAATTATAGGATGTACAGTAAACAATGCACAGGACATTATTATTCTAATTTTCATGAAAAAGACATGCTGGGTTGCAGACAGTTGCAATGCAAGCATGTTTCCAAACAATGTAGACAAAAGTAAAAAGTACACTATACATACAAAGGTTTATGGACATTTGACCATCACACCCATATGTAGTGTCACGAAGTTGAAAGCACATGTTTGTGCAAAATGTCTTACAATTTCCCTTAGAAGAACTAAGAAGCTCAATATATTTTAGCATGACAGTCCCCTGAGCACAGTGAGGTACATGAAGACTTGCCTTGCCGAGGTTGGAGTGGGAGAACATGATAAGCTTGTGTAGAGCACTGACCTCAACCCCACTGAACACGTTTGGGATGAACTAAAATGTCAACTGCCCGAGGTATCCCTGTCTGACATCAGTGCCTGACCTTAATAATGCTCTTGTGGATGAATGATCTCAAATTCCCACAGCCACACTTCAAAATCTAGTGCACAGCCTTCCCAGAAGAGAGAAATTTATTATAACAGCAGAGTGGAATGGAACCTAAAGTCCAACAATCGAGAAACACATATGAGTGTTATGGTGAAGTGTCCATAAGCTTTTATCCATATAGTGCACATGCAATTTAGTATAACGAGCAGCTCCTAATTTATATGGTAAGACATGCTAGCTTCCATTTACTTTTTGTTTCATTGCTCTAAAAGTTACCATGAAGTGTCATGATGTGGAACCACTGGGATAGTAAGTGTGAGCTGCTTTTTTGTCAAATCAAAATTCACCCACTGTGAGGTCCCACTATAGGACTTAGTCATGTCTGTTCTGTTTTGATCTGCTCTTTCCTCTCCTGTGTGTGTGTTTCTCTGATTATAGGCTCCACCCTGATTAGCTCACCTGTTCCTCATCCCCACCAGAGGATAAAAGGGGG
>JAOUQZ010000004.1:9872885-9883977 GCA_028564935.1 Neosilurus hyrtlii
ACTTAGAATTTTCAGGGAAGTAAGATTGTCATCCTCCACACAGGAAAAACTTCAGAATATCCTTTATGGCAAACTAATTATCTGTATTAGGAGCATAACATGAAAACAAATTACACCCAGTACCGATACTGTGTTTTGCCCTATAGCATGTAGCTGAAGTCAGCTGAGATAGGCCTCAGCTCAACCCTTACAGATAAGCCATATAGATGATAGATTTATGTGAGTGTAGTAATATATTGGTCAGTTGTTTGTATCAGTATGTGGTGTCAGTGCGAAAATGTTCAGTATCATTTTGGCACTCTTACTACACATAATATCAAAAGCTTGAAAAGAATCGCAGACAGCCTGTTGAAAGGAATGTTTTCTTTCATTTCCAACAAATGAGGGTGTAATTACTCATCTGGAGAGTTAGGACCGCCTATCAAATTACACTTTTTTTGCAAAACATTCTCTTGGCAAGCAAAAGGGTTTGCCGGTGCATCCAGCAGACGGGTTTTATCATTCATTAGGCCTCCTTTGTCTTCTTGCAGCTTATCCCCTGTTATTAACCATCCCCTCTGCTACAAACCTAAGGAAGCAAACAGTTTTGTCATTTTATAAGCTTTCAAACAAGGTGCCTCCAGCTACATGCTCTCAGATCTTATCAAATTTCATGAGAAACAGCTACTTCAGAAACTTGAGTGCTCACAAAATGTTACATCTTCCCAGCTGGTCATAGGAAGTGATAAGAAGCAGAAGTCTGATATTTATTAAATCACGTCTCCATATCACAGAAGTACGTCATGCTAATTGCTCTACTTGATTTAATATAATGTGCATCTGCTCTCAGCTCTGTCTCAGCTAGACATGTGCTGATAATTAGTTTTATGATACACCATGATGTTTATAATTCATTATATTATCATCAGCAGAGGTGACGCTATTAGATATTTTCATTGTTGTTTTCGTAATTAGGGCTATATTCTACTTCTGCAAGTTTTTAACTGTTTTTTAAGCATCTGATACAATTTCATCTGGGAACTCCACCACTATTTTTGTATCTAAGCATCTTGGCTGATCAAATACACACAGTGTAAGGAGCAATATTGCACTTTCCTTCTGTAATTTTTCATTTATCAAAAGTTTTTTAATTCTTCACAAACATGTGCTACAAAGCTCTGAATATTGTATGTTGTCCCCATGTTTGCATGAACCTGTCCTCCAAATTAGATTGCCCAAATGCTGTCCAGTATTGGTTCCATGCGACGTTTTTGTTAAATAGTATGCAAGAATAATATAATATTGAATATACAGAATATGTAAAGGATAAATATTTTAGAATGTTCTGTTATAGGAAAACAATCAACAGCATGGTGGTGGGATATCATGCAGGAGTAGAATGTTTAACAGCTATTCCACAAAACATTCAAACATAGTTGCATGTGCTATATGCCTCATTGGCTATTAGCCATGTATGACAAGACTGAGTGAAATAACTGTTTTATTATGTCATGTACATTCTGTGGATTGAGGGAAATGTGGTATTTTTATTATTTTATTAAATTTTTTAAATTGTACATCATTTCTAATTTGTGGGCTATGCACCTTGCTGGGTACCAGCTCAAGCAGGCAAACGTACCAGTGAGATTGAATATATTCATTCATTCATTCATTTTCTGAACTGCTTAATCCTAATTAGGGTCGCAGGGAGGCTGGCACCCATCTATGGATATATTAATTTCTAATAACTGCGTATCCTGAAGGGTTTTATTTCTCTTATTAAATTTTGTGCATGTTCATCATACATGTCCTTGTGAATGATTTGTTACTATAGAAACAATGAGGTATTTAAATAAGTGCATTAATATAAATGTGATTTGCCTTGCAGCAATATTTAAAAAAAAAAAAATTCAATATTCACTGACCAATCAGATTCATGAATTCACACTGTGGTATATCAGAAAAAGGGCCAGAGACATCTCCTTTTTTTGAGGCGGTTAAGGTCGTTTAATATCTGCCGAGCACTGCTTAGGATGTTTGAGTCTGTTGTGGCCAGCACTATCCTCTATGCTGTTGCATACTGGGGCAGCAGGCTGAGGGTTGCAGACGCAAATAGACTGAACAAACTGATCCGCAAGGCCAGTAACGTTGTGGGGATGGAGCTGGACTCTCTGATGGTAGTGTCGGAAAAACGAATGTTGTCCAAAATAAAGACAATATTGAACAATACCTCCCACACAACCTGCTGATCAGTCATAGGAGCACTTTCAGTGAGAGAGTGATAGACTGATGCCACCTAAATGCGCCACTGAATGACACAGGAAATCATTCCTACCTGATGTCTGAACTGTACAACTCCTCCACTTTTTATCTTTGCTTTTAGTAGGACTGCTTACTGGAAGGTCATTAGCTTAAATCCCAGAATTTAAATTACCAGGATTGTATTTTCTTCCACTTTTATTGCTATTTGAATGAATGTGAAAAGTAGAAAAATAAATAAATAAATAGATAATGCATGATGTAAAGAAATGCAGTATTTCCAGAACAAGTCATCAGTATATTCTGATGCCTGAACTGATTCCCACTCTTGGCCTTTAGTACTGAAAATGCTACTATACACAGCACATCTTATCACACTTAAACATAGGTCTCGAAAATCAAATTGCAGGATTGAGGCCATGCAGGCAACCACTCTTTCGTGTCTGTAGTGTGTAAATCAAATGAGCAAAACACACTTTTGCCAGCAAACAAGCCTCAGCATATGTTGCACCATAAAACCCAGAACCATGTGAGGGTCAGACTGCTAGTGGTTTGCAGGAAATGGTAAAGCCCAGTGACACTATGTGTGTGGTGTGTGTGTCTGTGTCTCTGTGCGTGTGCCCGTGTGTCTTTCCTAGACTGAAGTGTGAGGGGAAGAGGGGATGTGTAATTGAAAGAGAGAGACTGTTTCCACGAAGAACAAATTCCATCCACTCCACGTCTAATTCAATCTGTTCTGAAATATGGACCGAAAAAAGAAGCCAGGATCCTCAGTTTATAGCTTTTCCATTCCACCTAAGACTTTCAAAAGTGCGAGAACTTGTTTCAAGGCCTACTGAGTCATCTTTGGTTTTTAATTGTGCAGTTTACATAGACCAGAATTACTGTAAATGAGTGCAAAATGTGTAAATCAATAGCCACCATCCCGCTATTATGCTAGGGTGAGCCGGAGCATTCTCAAGGTTACCCAAGTCTTAGTCTGGGGCTTTAAGTCTTAAGCTGAAAACATGTTTGCATTATGTTTATCGCTCATTTAGCCCAGCGTTTCCCCACCCATAACATGCTGCCTTGCTGCAAACACCCACCGCTTACAATGACTGACTTGCAGAATAACTAATAAGAAGAAATCCAAAAGAAACTAAAATTAAGGTTTAGAAGAGAACAATCCAGAGTAGGTGAATGCAAATGATTTTTTTAAACTTGATTTATTCATTATTCAGCTGAGCATGTATTAAGCATGTATAACTAAATAAAATACTACTAAACAATTGTGAATCACTACATGTGTTTTGATTTACACAAAGAATCTTTCAGGTTTAGCTTAAGGACTGGGTCAGGTCAGTTAGTTTAACTGTTGTAACTGGCTAGAGCTTATCATAGTTTCTGTATTTTTTTTTTGATACATGACACAAATTACTAAGATACCATGGAACTAAATGTTTATATTAGAATGTCTAATGGATTAATGGATAATAAGGTGGTCAAAGGCCTAAAGGAAGTGAATAAAACTAAAACTTTCCCACACGTTCGCTCATTTGCCTTGCTTAAATTAACTCATGAGAAGTTTCCACAGTTATGAACAGTGCATGTACGGAGTGTTTCAGTATGTATACATTTGAAAGTCAAGTCTAAGTAAAAGTGAAAATGTGAGTTTCATTACACTCTGAAATTTACTGTACAGTTTTGCTTTTAATTTACATAATAACTTTATATATCAGTCAAAACTGCATCATGTTTCACTTAAACACTTTACCACTGTACCATCTGGAAAATTGTTAATTGATACTAAAAAGAAACATTGGTTGTTCACTCAGTAGTTCTTTGATGACAAGTATTTTCCAAGTCAACAGATGCTCGGTGAAATCAAGGTAAATTCATTTTTGGGAAAATTCTTCTTTAAATCCACAACAATTTATTCTGAAAATATTATTGAGGTACTGGATAAAAAGTAGGTACTGGATATAAAAGTCTAATAAATAATTTAAACAATAAAACAGCACTATAAACACTAAAAAGGCTCTGCACCATTATGTGGCAATAAAGTGAAGTCAGCTGATGACCTACATTTACTGACTGAGTAGGCTATCACATCAGTGGACATTTTCTTCCCGGATGGCACTTACAGAAAGTTGAGGCTTGAAAAGTGAAAGAGCGGCCTGGTGGAGCATAAGGTATCATTTTCACACACAAACTGGCAACACAGAGTTCTGACCTTAACCCTCTTTAAAGTGTTTGGGATGTGCTGGAGAAGACTTCATGGAGTGGTTCAATTTTCCCATCATCAGTTTAAGATGTTGGTGTAAAATTAACCCATCTCTGGAAATGCTGTTTAACATTAGTGTACTTCTTTACAAATATATTTAGAATTGATAGTATATCAAAAGTAAACTGTACTGTATATTTCTCCAAATAAAAAATAATTAAATTATAGTACACGTTACAGTATATTGGGAAATTCTGAATCAAAACATGTATGGATGTTAAAATGGTCTATCTATGCACACAAAGTAACATTCTCATCTAAATGCATATCCTCTTTTAAACTATTCTGCATAATTAACCAATTAAAATGCATGAAATATTTACAAAGTATTTTAGCTTTTGGTGGATCCAAAGTCTACTGCACATCAGTGTAGTGCAAGACCGACTACCCAATCCATCTATGAGTGTTTAAAGAAACCCACACACACTGAGAGAACATGAGAGAATTTTATCAGTACTGCATAATACCGTGACACTTTAGCACACTGTGATACTTTTGTTTTTGTATTTTTTTTTCAGTAGTAATATACTATAATGTGTAAATACAATATGGCAAATTTTACAAAATCACAGTTGTCTGAGATAACAGCAATTAGTTGCACTTATCATAATTGATGTGATTCAGTTCAATCCTACTTAACCCTTTCATATGTCTGTCGTTTTCAAAATGAACTACAGACTAAAACTCCCAGAACCTATTACAACTAGTTCACCCACATATTGATCATACACACACCTGGACTCAATTCACACACATTCCACAGCACAGAGTATTAGTGAATTATATTTGTTTCTTACACTGTATACTTGTAAATTACTCCCCATGCACGTGTTGCTTTATGCATTGTCTCTAATAATATTTGAATATTCGAGATTTATATATGTAGATGAAAATATTGAATATAATGATATTTTATGTCATAATATTTGCTACTGTATTTCTTTCTATAACACGTTGTTGTTTTTTCTATTATACTTTGTTTATTCTTCAGTTACCAGTTTGTGTATTTCAGTAATAGGATGTATGCATACACTGTAAATTTTTTAAATGTAATATATTTCCTTTAAAGCTTTTTACGGTGTAAAAGGTAAGCCGAACTATCATTTCCTTCATGCAAATACAATAAAACACCAAGCATGGGATGCCAGTCTATCACACCAATCACACTTCATAACATTACACTTATCCATAAACAGTATCACAAGAGTGATATCATCTCAATCAAAGAGACAACAACTTCATTACCTTCAGCAGCTGTAACAGTAAACTTCAGTAACTGCTAGAAATCCTGGTTAAAGTTGTCCCATGTACACTGAGCACAATAGCATGATATTTCACTTTGTATGTGATGTCATTCTGTGTCAGTATACCAAGCACACCTACATCCATACCTGGGACAATTTTTCCTGCCCAATTGAACTACCTGGATTTTTTTGGACATTGATAGAAAGCATATAATTTGAATGCTTCCCGAACGCCTCCCTGGTGTGGTGTTTCTGGCATGTCCGACCAGGAAGAGACCTCGGGGACGACCCAGAACACGCTGAAGGGACTACGTCTCTCGGCTGATCTGGGAACACCTTGGCGTCCCCCCGGAAGAGCTGGAGGAAGTGGCTGAGGAAAGGGACGTCTGGGAGTCACTGCTTAGGCTGCTGTTCCCGCAACCCGACCCCGGAACAAGCAGAAGAAGATGGATGAATGGATGAATGATAGAAAGCCCACACAGGTCTGGAGGGAATATGCAAAATTCCAGACAGAAAGTAAGCCAAGCTCAGTACTGAGCAGAACAAGACAGTAACACTATTCACTATGCCACCCTGATTATTGTCAGTTTGTATATACTAGACGGGAATGGTCCAATTCGATTTGTCCACTATTTCAGGATTAAAAAACATTATTACTAGTGCATAGTGCTTGAATCAAAATGACGGACACTCTGACGCTTGTCAGAGTTACCTGGAAGCATCATTATTGTCAACACTTTAAAATAAATAAAAATAAACTTTAAAATGCTTGCACTGGTTTGC
The DNA here is from genome assembly GCA_028564935.1 of Neosilurus hyrtlii. NCBI lineage: Eukaryota > Metazoa > Chordata > Actinopteri > Siluriformes > Plotosidae > Neosilurus > Neosilurus hyrtlii. Next base: position 9,879,414 of record JAOUQZ010000004.1, read on the forward strand.
ACTTACAGAGTGCAGTTTTCTTGCATGTTTCCATGCAGTATGTATATCAAGCTCGGTGGATGTTTCTGAAGTGGAGCGATGCCCACCTCACCTTCTGTGAATAATTACTAGTTGTTACAGTTGGCATAATGCTAATATTTCTGACTTGTCTATAGGGAAAAAGGTCTTTGACACCTGAGTGTTATTTATGTATGTGTGTGCTTTTTATATGTCATTCCATATGTATCCCCATTTGCTGTTATAATGACCTTCACTCTTCTAGGAATACTTTCATATAGTAAAGATAGCTGTGGGGATTTGTACTCATTCTGCCACAGGAGCATTAGTGAGGTCAGGCACAGATGTTGGATGAAGATGCCTGGGGCATGTTCCGTGTTCCAGTTCATCCTAAAGGAGTTCAGTGGAGTTGAGGTCAGGGATCTCTGCAGGCCACTCAAATTTTTACACACCAACCTTGGCAAAGCATGTCTTCGTGAAGTTCTGTCATACTGGAACATGTTCAGTTTAGCCCTTAAATCCAGTGAAGGAAAAATATTCTGTAAAATTGTGTACTTACAACTTTGAAGCAACAGTTTGGGTAAGGCCCACATATATAGGTTTTATGGTCAGGTGCCCAGGGTGTTTTGCTGTTTAAAAGAACAAATTATTGTTAGCAGAACTATAGTTTAACTGGTTACAGTTCCACTTAATGGCTAACACACCATAGCACACATAAACTGTACTGCCACCATCACCAGTAGTCACTTCAGAGCCTCACTATGCACCAGATAAAGTGACTGAGAGGTCATAACTGCACCAAATAGAGCCTTTGGACCACAAGGGTGCCAACGACCTCGAAAACAGATGCTGTACTTGGCCCACGTGAAGACCACTGGTCTGGACACTACAGTCCCAAATCCAAAGATGGGATAAATAAATAAAAACTTAATGCAATGCTTTGCAAATCATTTAGTCTTGTATTTAGTTGAATGCAAAGACCAGATGGATAATGTTCCAACTGATACACTTTATTGCATTTTGTAAATATGCACTCATTTTGAATTTGATGCCTGCAACACATTCCAAAAATATAACGACAAGGATAATGAAACACAGTGAAAGTTGTATAATGCTCAAAAAATAACAAACAAACAAACAAACAAATAAAAAGAAAAACATAAACAGGTTAATTGGTTACAGGTGATAGTTCATGTGACAGCACCCTTTTATAATCAGGCTTGTAAAATATATTCATGTGCTGTACAGTATATTGCATATTTTGGAAATATATGTATACATGTTTGCATGGTGATTCAATTCTTTCTTACATATCCTGTACATATCTGAAAGTGTACGTCTTCGGTTTACACTTTTTATGGGTCGATAAAATCTGATGTAAGATGAAAGCCAGATGCCACAGGCATGCCCAGTGCAAGCCAACGTATAAAACAACAGATGATATTTAGAGAAATAATGACTGTCTGACATCAGCATTACCGTTTAGCCAATTTGTACACACATGACTAAAACTGTCTGTAAATTATGTGAAAGGTATTGAACTCAACAGCAAGTGTGTGATTTGTGTGTGTGTGTGTGTGTGTGTGAGAGAGAGAGAGAGAGAGAGAGAGAGAGAGAGAGAGAGAGAGAGAGAGAGAGAGAGAGAGACCCACTTACATATACATATATTCTTAGCCTGTACATCTCATAAAGGACATATGGAGCCATTGGAGACATGAGATGAGTGTAGCTAACAATTAAGCCTGGTTTAGCATCTTATAAACCACATGACTAAATCCTAAATCATCACACACTTGCGTCAGACTGTGCCATTGTGGATCATTCATCTCATTTCCATTTAACAGTGAATATTTTCTTCACTACGCACAGCACATATTCCATTGTGGTTCAGAAAACTCTCATACACAATTCATAGTTGATGACACTGTCAGCTAGTGCAGTCTGAATTTCATTTCACACTGTCTCCTTAGGCAAGGCCTTAAGCTTACCCATCCTTGTCATATGTACTTATTTCGACCCCATTCTGCTTCATTTTAATCAATCTACAGAAACACCACATACATTATTCTGCGAATGAAACTGTTGTGATCATAATGTGTAAGTACTAAAATTTAAATATTGAAACATATTTAAATACTGGTTACTTACTACATAAAAAAATTGTCAATGCTCCTGTTTTGTCGTCAGTGTCATTATCATCATCATCATTATCATCATCATCGTCATCATCATTAAAATATAAAAGAACGAAGAGAAAACAGTTTAAATAATATGACTGACAGTTGACTCATCTAATAAGAGTAAAGAAATTGATGATAACGATTCTATTGACTACACACTTCCCATCAGAAACATATAATTCATTAATAAGTGTGTAGCATTTAAAATAGATTGAAATATTTAATTCTTTGCTTATATTTTTATCAACATGAAATTTATAAGGGGGGTGCAGTGGCTCAATGGTTAGCCATTGTCCAGGTCCAAGTTCTTTTCTATATGAGTTTGCATGTTCTCCTCTTGTTTGCATGGATTTCCTCTGGATAGTTGGTCCAACTAGCTACTCTAAGGTGTGAATGTAAGTGTGAATGGGAAGTCTGTAATAGGATGATGACCGTCTGTTACCACTCTCATGGGTTGCACAGTGACGTAATGCTTAGTATGCACGCCTCACAGCGGGAAGGCCCTGCGTTCGAGTCCCGGACTCAGTAAGGGCATCTCTGTAAGGAGTTTGCATATTCTTCCCATGCTCGGGGTACTCCGGTTTCCACCAACAGTCCAAAGACACGCATATTATTATATATAATGTATTAACATAATTGGCTGTTTCTGTGGTTGTGTATGGTTGTGTGATGCAAAGGACTGGAGAGCTGTTCATGGTGTACACCGCCTTCACTCAGTGTCGGATGAGATAGGCTCCACAACCTTACTAGGATTAAGTGGCTTGGCAAATGAATAAATGTCAGATGGGATTGGCTCCAGCTTCCCTATGACACTGATGTATACGCGGTATTCATAAGGGATGGGATGTATGAATTTCTTTACATCTAAATCTATACACTACACTTGTATTTTTTTCATATGTATATGAGATATGTGGAAAAGAGTACATCACATTAATGCCTAGGGTGTTATTACATATACACTGTATTAATGTAAAGTAAGGATGTCAAACATTTCATGCTTTGAAGATTTTGCACAGGCTGATGTATCCTTTCCAATGATTGTCTGAGTGACAAATTTGATAAACATATTAAATAAAGTCATATGCCGAACTGCATACTCTTATTAGGGTCACGGGGAGGCTGTAGCCTATCTCAGCCGACACTGGGTGAAGCCGCGGTACACCCAGAACAGCTCACCAGACTATTACAGGGCAATACACACATCAAGGGACAATTTAGAACAGACAATTAGTATAATGTAGTTTGTCTTTGGACTGTGGAAAGAAACTGGAGTAACTGGAGGAAAACCCACACAAGCACGGGGAGAACACACAAACTACACACAGAAACACCTGAGCCTGGGACTTGACCCAGGACCTCTGACCCTGAGTTGGATGTGCTGACCACAACACCACTGTGTCCACTCTGAACTAATTGAATATTATCTAATGTCTTATAACACCTGAATTTATGTATTTGTTTAGTATTATGATGTATTGCTCAACATTATAAAAATTTTTGTGTTAGGATCCAGAACATTGTGTGAAATATTTTTGAAAAGCGTGTTTAAGGAGTGTGTAATGAGTAAACCCCTGTAAATGTGTTTGGAGTTTAGTGCCAACAGCTTAGGCAAAACATTTCTGAGCTTTGATTATTGAGCATTGTGTGCCAGAAAGCAATAATACTGCATACACAGTAATGAAAAACCTGTAACCGCATCCAAACACAGCTGCGCCAAAGCTCATGCAGAACTCCAGCACCTTCAGTGGCTTCTAATTTTTTGAGTAGTTACTCTCGAGGGCGTTATCGACGGATGCAGAGTTTGTGTGCTAGTTTGCTGAATGCGTGTTGCTGACAGTGTGCGAATGCAGAAAGGGAAAAATGGCAGGTTGTTAGCAAGGATAGACGAGTGTAAGGTTCTCGGAGGGATGAGCAGGCAGTGATGCGGGCACAGGATGCTAGTTAGCACGCGCCAGTGTGTCATCAGGTGGCAGGAGTTGAAGCAGATGAGCCCCTCACAGAGATGAGCCCTGCGATTCATGAATAAAAGATGAAACCTAAGAATGTGGATGTGTGAAACAGAGAGTGTGAGGGAGAGACTGTGTGTATGCAGGAAGGAGAGAAACAGATGTGGTGTTGGTGTTGGTGTGTGAAAGGTGAGGAGAAAGAAAGGCATAGTGTGTGTCCGTGGCAGGCTTAGGCCATCTTGCCAGATGCTCTATTAGTGGAACAGTTGAGTTCACACAAGATAACAATAACAATGTACACAAGATCAGCTTGCTGGCTAGAAAGATTTCTACAGGTGAGTGCAATCGGTTTTTTTTTTCTTCACCAGCCAGCACTTCCCTATAACACAGCAACTGCCAACTGGCCAGAACACATGAAGCCAACTAATGGCATATTCC
>JAOUQZ010000004.1:9884077-9897459 GCA_028564935.1 Neosilurus hyrtlii
TCCATTACAGGAAACAAATGCCGTACCACTGAGTAAGAACTGCAAAACCTCTACCCCTCTAAAACATCCATTGCAGCATGTGCAGTATTAACCATTTAAAATTTACATTTAGCAATGTGGCAGCCTTATTGGTTTTCCTGTAGTGGGCACGCACGGACACCAGATGGACGTGGGACAACCAATCAAGCCCTGTTCCATGACTGTGGTGCTTTACTTCAAAGCTCCACTATAACATCCCTCCTTCCCAACAAGCATAGCCAGTTTTGCTCCAAATAAAGGAAGGAAAGCTGTTTTATTGTCCATGCTCAAACATAGTTTTGTGATGTTAGCACCACTACCAAGCCTCATAGTTGTAATGTTTGAATGTTAATATAAAAATAGAGGATTCAGAACTGTTAGAGCAAACAGAGGTTTGTATCTGTATGACATTTACCTAAGAAGATGAGATGTTTGAGCCTACATAAATTCACAGTGATAAGTGATGTTCTTTCATGCATTGTAATATTTATTATTTTATAGCTATTGTATTTTTCTTATATTAATTAAATGCTTATAAAATCAATTAATAATTGTTTCTTTAAACAATTAATTGCTGGAAGAGTTCACAGCTGGAGCTTATTCTACATGAAAATGTAAAACCTGCAAGCAAGAAAAGAATCAAAATTCTGGTAAGTAATGCCCACAATTCATATAACTTCATATTAAAGCAAGTAAAAAAATCTGATGTTAATAAAGGTTTTAACAAGCCTCCACACAAAGGTCATGAATGTTAAGACCGGGGTTAGCCCCAGGAGTATAGTATGGGAATGCATATTTCTGGCTACGATCAGTATAGTGTGTGTGTGTATGATATTTGGCAGACGTCTTTATCCAGACTGACTTTAAACTTTTAATAACAACAACTGTGCACTTGATGGTTAAGGGCCCTGCTCAAGGGCCCAACAGTGGCAGCTTGGAGGTACTGGGACTTGAACCCCTGACCTTTGGATCAGTAAGCCCGAGCCTTGTGTGTGTGTGTGTGTGTGTGTGTGTGTGTGTGTGTGTGTGTGTGTGTGTGTGTGAGAGAGAGAGAGAGAGAGAGAGAGAGAGAGAGAGAGAGAGAGAGTGAGAGTGAGAGAGTGAGTTCTTTTGTAGGCAAACATCTTGTTATTATGTGGAGTAGAGAGAGCTGGAAAGTGTACTTGTTAGAAAGAGGTAGTTTAAAGACTAAAGAGAGGAAGTGTGTGTGTGTGTGTGTGTGTGTGTGTGTGTGTGTGTGTGTGTGTGGGACGGGCTGGGGGCTGGACTTTGTAGGGCCATTTGGGTGGGTCGTGCAAAGATTTTTATTTATTTTTGAAAGCAAGAAAAAATAAAATAAAATACATTTTAAAAAAGGAGACAAAGTTTCCTTTTCCTTACTGAGGTTCCGGTTTGGGTTACGATTAGATGCAGGAATAGTATTGATAAGCTGTATCAATCATTATGTCACAGGAAGGTCACAAAGAAAGTTAAGACGGTTCACAAAGATAGTTTTAGAAAGTTTTGTGTGTGTGTGTGTGTGTGTGTGTGTGTGTGTGTGTGTGTGTGTGTGTGTGTGTGTGTGTGTTGTTAATGTGGTAGTAAGACACAGTCACAGATTGAACAGTCACTCTGTATACAAGCCCCAGTTTATATATTTCATGTGAGTTTGTATGTACTCGATTTTATCTCAAACATCCATGTCACTGCACTGTTTAGGTGTTCTTGACTCCAATGGGCTAAACTGGAGGTGTTAAAAATAGAGACCGGATGACCTCCTTCTCACACTATTACCAGCACTTCTCACAGCAACCTCAATTGCACAGTCCTGCTCCTGCATTTATTTCAGACTTTTACATTTAGTTATTTAACAGATGCAGATATATAAAGTAGTGAAAACGTGTATGAGAATTATAACCTGAAAGATACTGAGCCTAATGCTGGTTGGTTGTACTGTTACAGAGGTGTAACTGGTAGTCTAAAAGACACATTCAAACCTAAATACCATCATTCAATAATTTGTTTATAAGTTATTTATTTATTAATTTATACTGTGATTTAGAAAGGATCACAGTGGATACAAAGTCTATTCCCAGAACCCTCACTGAAAATATGTCCTAGTAGAAACACCAGTCCATTACAGGAAACAAATGCCGTACCACTGAGTAAGAACTGCAAAACCTCTACCCCTCTAAAACATCCATTGCAGCCTGTGCAGTATTAACCATTACACCACAGACCTTAGCTACTGTGTATGCAAGTCCAGAAACATGCTAACTAACTATGTATCTTGTTTATAAGGGATCCGTTCTAATTGATGTTGCCCAGTATACACTACAATACTATATCCCGAGTCTAGTTTAAAAATATGGTTTGATTCTTTATGACTAGATGGAAACTAAGGACGCTAAGCTCCTTGAATAAATTACAGTACACGGGAATCATCAAAAATAGTTGAGGGTGTCAAATTTTAACTGACATCAAACCAAAAATTAAGTACCACATATTGTATTTATTTTCAGACCTTGCTGACTGAAATTGTTACTTTACAGCAAGATTCTCATAAAAAAAAAATAACTATGTTGTATATTGTATACATTAAATGAGCAAATCTAGATTTTATCAGTTGTATAACTTGATTAATAAACATAATTTGAGTAATAACAAATTAACCTTTAAAAGTAGTGATATTGACACCTTTTTACTAAAAAAATGATATACTGCTTCTTCTAAAGTATATTTTGTAAATGCATTTACTGGAGATGAATAAAGGAAAGCAGGAAATGCATTGTGCAAACAAGATTCTTTTTTTTTTTTTTTGCATTGGATTATCATAAACACGTGTTACTGCTGAAGATGATCAAATGAAATTGCAAAATTAGTTTAAAGTGCCTCAAGCTAAATTCCTGCACTGAAACCTGCATTGAAACAACAAAAATATAAATAACAGAATAATTGTTCAGACAAATGAGACAATAATCATACAGATAAAGAAAATATGCATCTGGCAGAAGATTTTATTTAAAAGTAGGCTACATTTAGTCACAGCATAAGAGATTAAGGGCTAAGAGCCTTTTCTCAAAGGCCCAACAGCAGTAGGCATAGGATTTGAACTTCTAACCTTTTGGTCAACAGCACATTATGCTACCTATTACCACTACACCAAATGCTGTTTCTGTCACTGATACACACATCCTCTTTATAGGCCAGACTGATGAGCAAAGGTCGAAAACTGGCCGTGTGGCACAGCTGGCATCCTTCCTGCTACTTCTGATGATACATTAAGGAAGCTGACCTCAATAGAAAACACAAAGAAATAAAAAATTAAAAAATAAAAATCTGGATCAGCTTCAGAGATGCCTCACATGATCTTTTGCTCCAGCATGAGGCGGCATTCCAATCCAGGAGGCTGAGTTACTCGGACTGAGGGCATATGTTCTGAATTTGGACGAAGCACTTGTCAGCTCTTTTCCAGCAAGAGTGCTGGAATTGTTTCCTCACAGTGAGGTTTTATGAGGGCCGGTTTGCATGTTTCCATCTGAACCCAATCATTAAGGCCCGTTCTCCATGCGGTTATTATCAAGCAACGCCGGCGAATTTTCTTGCAGTCAGTCTTTCCATGCAAAAACCACATGACACTTCAACTGCTGCACTATGATCTAAAATATAAGCCCGGCACTTGGAAAATACTTTTGTCTCATGGGCACTTTGGGTTTGTCAGCATCATGACTTCGCTGTTTCTCTTTCTTTTTTTTGTATATGAACTGCTGTGACATAAATCTGGTCATGTTTGTTGATGTGTGTGTGTGTGTGTGTGTGTGTGTGTGTGTGTGTGTGTGTGTGTGTGTGTGTATTATCCCTACCCATTAGCTACAGTTTTTTTACTATTCTCCATACAATGTGATAGATGAGTCATAACAACATAATAAAGTCTGGAAATATAAAATATATTGAAATGTTACAGTTTTATTATAAAAATTTACATTCCTGTCTACTTGCAAAACCACTAAACTCCACTATCATTATTTATTCTGTTGCAGTAGATTGCAGTCAATAATTTGCAGAGCTTCTTAATGCTACTAGGGTCGAGGGGAGGCTTGAGTTTTTCTCAGCCGACTCTGGGCAAAGGCGGGGTAGTCCCTAAACAGCTTGCCAGTCCATCGCAGGGCTAACACACACACCATATACACTTACACCTAGGGGCAAACTGGAACAGCCAATTAGCTTAATGTGCATATCTTTGGACTGTGGGAAGAAACTGGAGTACCTGGAAAAATCTCACACAAGCTTGGGGAGGAAATGCAACCACCACATAAAAACGTCTTCACCAAGCCCGGAACTCAAACCTGTGAGGTGGAAGTGCTAACCACTAAGCCACCATGCCACCCTATTAGAATGCAAATGTTGGGTAAATTTAATCCCTGAATTCTATATAGTTGTTTTTAGAAGCAATAAAATCTTCATAGGCTTCAGTTGAGCTTATAAAGTGACATTATTCACTATTCAGTAGAACATCATCAGCTTCCTCGCACTCTCTCCCTCTCTCTCTCTATCTCTCTGTAGTAGTGTGTTCTCACATTTCCAGTCATTAGCACTTCACTGTCACTGCTGAACTGCCTTACTTATACAAAAAAATGTATGCCATCCGACCAAAAATATTTTAAGGCTTATATCATTAATTAATTAATTGCATTGAACAAACCAGGATGGAGTGAAGAAAGACAGGACTATCTATCTATCTATCTATCTATCTATCTATCTGTCTGTCTGTCTGTCTATCTATCTATCTATCTATCTATCTATCTGTCTATCTATCTATCTATCTATCTATCTATCTACAGGGGATTGTATTTATGTTTTTCATTTCATCCAGTGATCATTCAGTCATATACCTACTTAACTTAAGTAAGTTATTTACCCCATAGCCATCATTTTAGCATTGTTCCAACTGTCTGCTACCAAATCCCCATATGACTCCATCTCCCACAAGTCCACTCTGACTACAAATAAGGAATCCATGGACTACAGTTCCCACTCGGACACCATCTCACAATCTATGTCATTAGTTTTAAAGATTCACAGGTGCACCTCATTCACATTCAGTCACACTATTTAGGGACTCTATTTCCAAACACCTTGTAAAGCAGTCTCTCCAGTGTATGCTGTCCTCGGAAACACTGTAGCTCTCAAACAGATAGTCGCAGCATGAGTGAAGAGAAAGAAACACAGGTCTGTAGGACTTTATATACTAGCAGAGCTCCTGAGCTGAGCACCATAGTCATGTAATATGGCTTGGGTGGTTGTCCTGTGTCCATCCAATTTGAATTAATTACTGACTATTTAAAATGAACTCAAACACTACAAATAATTGGCCATTTCTTCTATTATTCATCAACAACTGTATAAACAACTTGGAACAACATAAACACATGGAATAACACACACTGGTGTCTGATCAGTCTAATCTGGCTGAAACAATAATACAATAATTCAACGTTTTGTGTAACAGCCCTCTAGTTTTGACCCTGTCGTATACCTGTTCTCCATTCCAGTTTTTGCCAAAGATAAGTCTGTGTTCCAATCGCCTGACCCTTGCTTGCCTGACTTTTTTTTGGATTTGTTCGTATTCATTTATTCTGCACATGTATCCTTGTATGTCTGGTCTTCTGCTCATGACACATCGTTAAATATGTTCCTCAAAAACATAATTTAATTCAGTGATACTGTTTGTACATAAACTTCCAGAATAACTTTGAAAAGGGAAACAAATTGCTTATCTAGCCCTTATAAGGTAAACTAAGAAACTTCAAAATTTAAGAAAGTCATGTTTAAATTTCAAAACTACTTTTACTGTGCCACACTTCCTAACCCAGTCTAATGCTCAGGCAGAGCAAACTGCAACCTCTTTTATGGATTTTGCTGAGTAACCATGTACTGGCATTTCCACATGTACAAGTTCAGTGTAGTTTCCACAATTATAATAGGGTGTTACTTTCTATTTTCTTAATTCACATGTATGCAAGCAGAATGTTCCAAGAAACAGTTTCAGATACAGCGTCACATATTTTGATTTCACCGTGACACCCTGCCACGCCCCACCACCCACCTGGACTAATCCAAACCCTTCAAAACACCCACCACTGTGCAACCATCACTGCGCACTGACACTTTTTATTGCTGCTATTCCATGACACAATTGTTATTCCTGAAATTGCTGCTACATTTTTGTCCATCTCTTGTTCTACCCAACTGCATAAGACAGCAGAGCCTATAGTTATATACGTGTATTTGTACTGGTTTTTCACCTGCGTAACCAGTTTGCACCAGTGTATTTATTTTCTTGAACATTTCAAGTCCAGTGTGTTTATTGTACATATTTCAGTCATCTTACACTTACACACAGGTCTTTGTACTACGCTTTTGCATGTGTTGCACCAGAGTCCTGAATTAATTTTATTGTTTTCCAAAATATAGGAGTTAATCTTATAAAATTATAAAGCAGTGACATTAAAACCCTCTTCACAATCCAGTAACAATCCTTGGACTATGCCCTGAAATGCATAATGCCCCCTACACTGTACACAGGTCATTTAATGTGACTAGCACTCATCATCGTACAAATAGACAGTAAGCTGATCAGTAAGGCCCCTGCACTTCATAGCAGTCATTTCACGTCTTGACAGAATTTGGATGAATAGTTCCCTAAGGCGGGGTGCAAAATTCCTAGTAAACAGTATGCAGGTGAATGAGGTCGATATTTTTAGTTTTTACTTCACAGGTATACCGAGCAACAGTACGTAAACAGTGAGTAAAAGTCCAGTTTGATCACTAAAAAAATGTATAAGCTTCCTAATTGTCGATGTTGTTGTTGTTATTTAACTGGCCAATGAGACTACAGCCCTGCCCACATCGTTTCTATTGGCTAAAACATATGCTTGTGAATTCAGAGTTTAAAGTTAGGTCAAGCAAGTCTACACAAGGTAAGAGAAACAAAAATGAGTTTTATTCCCATCTGCTCCAACGGCAAGTTTAGCTCACAGAACAGAAATGTGAAGTCTTCAGATGGTTCCCGTATCACCATAGCAAAGATCCAGCTGTTGGCACCTTTGTGTTACTTAGGTACATCCTTATCCTTATTTAACAGCACAAAAGATGGAAATGGAAATTTCTCAAGCCCAAACCAGAATGAAACAAACCAAATGTCCTACCATAAAATGAAAAAAAAATTTCCAGATTTAAGATGACCATTAGAAATATTATTAACTCTGTTATGTCATTTTTATAAATATCTGTACGTCATATTTCAAGAGAAACTGCATCAGGAAGTCTGATTAATTTGAGCCCCTTTGCGTCTGTGATGATTTAGACATGCTGTTTGCACAATTCTAAACTGACTTCCCGTATGTCTTGGCAACATTAGTCCTTGAGCACAACACAACTAAAGATGCCATAGAGTTGATTAGATGTTATTTTTGGCTAAACTGTTGCTTTAATATGGAGAAAAACATGTAAAATATACATACTGTATAGCAGTGGACTTAGTGCTCATATTTTAATGCTGCAGTTCTGTGATTACCTGCAATGTTGCATCACTTACACCGTTTACTTATTCTACTTTTAGAAACCTCTACATACCAGGTAAGTACATAGCACATTTTTTATGTATTTTTCTGTGCATATGTAGTTCTATAGATTTTTTGGGTCCTATGTGAGACGGAGCGTGATTAGTTTCTCAGTGGTGTATAGCAGCTAGCTAATCTCTAAAGAATATTTCACTTGTACTGGTGGACATAAACAGTTCTTCACAATGAAGAGATCTTAAAAAAGCCTCATAAATAAGGGCTAAATAGCGAACAATGGGATGATTAACACATATATATCAATAAACTAGAATGGAGATAGCAGAGAACTCTACATTTTATTCTATTGTACATTTTGGTATGTGCAATCTATACGCATCTGTAAACATTTTTCTTTCTTAGAGCGTCTCATCTATTACAAGTCACTCTGGGTCTCAAGTTAGAGTCTGGTAACTCTAAAAATTGACAAAAAAACTGTTGACACATAATGACAGTTAACACTGCATAATGACTGAAGCAACACACTGCTTTCATGTACCATTTTATTGGACTTATATAGAAATACTTAAAAAAACATGAAGTAGCACCATTACTTAAGTTTTACTTTATCATGTAGAACTTTAAATGTCAGAAAAATAAAACTCTTGATACATTTTTCAAATCTTGTTTCAGCAAATATAATATTAGTATTTGACCATGAGGTTAAAGGCCTTTTTTATCATAAAATAAAATATACTTTGTTTTTAAACTTTGCTCAATAAAGTACTTTTACGCTCAAGTAACTTCACCTACATATACATAAACAAGTGGTAAACAAACGTATTAAAATAGAAATACTAAAACTATAGTGGTGCAACAGAAGTCTGTAATACCCACTGGAATCTAATTCATACAAATTTTTAGAAAGCATAAATGATTTCCTTTTGTCCAACTTACTAAGTTTTATACATTTGAATGCTTCGTAATAATATAGAATAAAATAGGCTTTATATTACTGAATAAAAAATATGCTGGGTGAAACAGATTTAAAAGTTGTTGTTGTTGTTTTTTTTTTTGTTTTTTTTTGCTGAACCTAAAAACCCTTAGTCCCAACAGAATACTGTTAAATGCAAGTACACACCGTGTTTCAGATCGTCCATCCACATTTTCCGTGATATTAAAATAATACAGTGTTCATTGCCCGAAGGCCATACTAAAAAATAAACCATATTTGAACCCAGCTACAAAAAAGTTCACTGAACTTAAATTAAAATATTTGTAAACATCTTTGCCATATGAAATATAATCTTTCAAGTCAAAAAGAATAAAATACTTCAATCTGTATTCATGTCATTAATATTTAAAACGTGTGGATTTTGTTGGTTTGTTTGTTCTTTACATATATATGCAGGATATGTCATCACTCCACCTCGGGTCATTTGTAGTCGCTGCAGTATCGTCGCTGCTGTAAGTCTATCAATGTGTTTCCGATCTCTTGGTGAAATCGAAAAGCCTGACTTTGTTAACAGTCTACATGCTGACTCACGTACCTCTGGCCAGACTTTGGGGCCCTTCTCCTGGTTTTGCGGAAAAATTGGTCTGTGTACATTGTACTAGAACTATGTAGATTACTAGGCTTTTAAATACATTTAAAACATGCATTAGAGGTTGAAATTATTCGTCCCGAGCTACAGTATAAGCAAATGACACCAGAGCCCTCGGTCGGCTTTCACGTTTTTTGGATACTGCAGCTTCACATACATATGTATATACACGTATGATAGACGCGTTATTATTAGGAGTTTCATAAAGCCATAACAGGAGTTTGTGGTTAAATGTTCATTGTGGTGCTATCTTTGTTGCTATCATAGTCATGTCTTTGTCATTATTTTTCGACTGTTTATTTTATTATGAAAATATACGTATTGCCTGAGTAACTGCAGCGTGGCAGACGGGGCATTCAGGGTCACTGCGCTCGCAGATGCGGTTGGCACACTCCATGCAGAAGAGGTTATGGCCGCATGGCACGAGGGCGGCGATCACCTCACTCTCGAAGCACACTGAACAGTCCCGACTGCCTTTACGGCTCGTTCCCGAGGAAGAGGAAGATGAGGAAGAGGAAGATGATGAGGAGGAGGAGGACACGGATGAATCAGAGGGCAGCCCCGGGAGGTGGGAAGCCATGTTGCTGTAGCCTGGGAAATTTAAGGAGCCTCCGCCCGGGTCGCTTCGTACCCTCCGGGCCAGTGGATGATCGCTTATCCCACCCACATGATGAAGGGGCGGAGATAAACGAGGCTGGGTGGAGCAGTTCATTCCATTCAGCCGCCTCTGATTGGCCAGAATCCCGTTAGCATTAGAGGAAGCATTGGAGGGGAATACGGAGGATGATGTAGCACTGTTTGTTAAGCTCATGCTACGTTCGTACTGAGACCAAATCAAACCAGGCGCTGGGTCAAATCCAGGCGAGGAATCAAATGCAATATCAGCACAGTCGGGGGATACAATCTCTCCGCCATAAACAAACGAGTTGCCGTTGATGTTCAGGTTATTGTTGTTGTTATTGTTGTTGTAGCTCAGTGCAGGACTCGGCGGGCTGTAGTTGGTGCCGAAGTACGAGTCAGTGGAGGCGCTACCTAGAGAGCTGGAGCTGTCATTTCGATAGCTGGCAAAGGGCTTGCGTCCAAGGCTGGGCGTGGCGCTGGCACTGGCACTAGCATTTGTTTTGCCCCATAGGCTAGCGTGATGACTGCTGGCGCTCGCTGCATGCATTTCAAAGCCCACGTCTGTGCCGTTGGCGTGAAAGTCATTATCATCAACAGCATTGGCAAACTCAATCAGCCCAGCACCTGTGCGCATGGCGATGTGTGCCTCAATCTCGTCACGCGCTCGGTCTACATTCTCCGGCATGCCCGTTACCTCAAACACAGGCTCTTTGTCTCGGCTTGGGGTCACAATATAGGTGTGTGTCTGCTGTTGGATGCGCTTGATCGTGGCTCCTTTCGGTCCCACCACCAACCCGACAACACGGTATGGCACTCGCACCTGGATGGTGGTTTGACCTGGCAGGTTGGGCGGCCCAGGCACACTGCCACTCCCATTCATGCTGCTGTTTTTGTTTCGTGATGCTCGGATCATGGAGAAATGCTCAGCCGCTGAGATGATTTCCCTCCTCGCCATAGCGACGTCCTCCCTTCTGCCCGTCACTACGAACACGGGCTCCTCCCCTCGCACTGGAGTCTTAATGTAGGTGTTGGTCTTGGCACGCAGGGCTTTAATCTTGCAACCTAATTTTCAACAAATTTAAAAAGAAAGGATTAAAACAAAAATAATTAACACGAATGAAAAAGTTAAATGCTAGAAGTTGCTACATCATGGCTGCAAAAAATTTTTTGAAAATTTACATATTCGAATTGTATTGCAACACATATGATTGACTGGGTTGCAGCGTATTAAAACAAGCCGCAATATTTCCGAAATAGATTGGTTTGTGCGAATTTGATCAAAACTCCCACAACAGTGTTTCTTGTTACAGTACTGTGTTATTGTGCAGTCATGTAGGACGTACTGTAAGTGAACACACCTTTCCACAGCAGCCAAACAAAGCAGAGGACAGACACAGGTTCCAGAAACAGACACGGTCTTCAAGCAGACCACTCAGTGAATGTACAAAACTAAACGTAACTTACATGGTCTGTGATGTAACAAAGGGAGCATGCTACACTCAAATGGGTGCACGTTGCATGCAGATGTGTGCTTTTAAATCGATGAACATCAATTCACTTAGTTTTTGCACGGCATAAATTCAAACCACATGCTCGGCTACATGACACACAGTGGTCCCGGTCAAAAATAGCACAGAAGGGAAAAAAGATCTGGATTTTCCCTGCTTTCACGTCTCATCCAGACAGAAGGGAGTGACAAAACAGTAACACTGCAGTTCCTAAAACCTGTGTGTAAATTCCCCCTACATAGTGAGTCAGAGAGGAATCAGGAGTGTTAAATCAGGACTATGCAGACAAGCTGGAACTGTCTGACCCATCTCAGCTTAAGTAGGCTATCACCCTGGTCTGTTGTGTCTCAGGAACTCCTCAATTCCCATTTTATTTCACTTGTGCACTTATTCAAAACTGGCTACTGGGTCAACATGGAAAGAAAATGAATAGCCCCTAAAAACAACAACAAAAACAACAATAATAACAATCCTAAATGTCAGCACTGTGCATGGTGCCACACTGTAAAGCATCTAGCCCTTAGTAGTGATTTATTTAACAATACAGAGAAACAAGGAAGGCTGAGATAACAAAGAAAGTAAAGTCTGCTGGTCTGGTCCAGTGTGGTGTCAGAGGATAGGCTGCAAAGCAAGTCACTTCCTTTTGTGAGACCAAAATAAAGCCATGCACCAGACCACTGTGTGTGATTGCATGTAAATACTGTCGCTTTAAAGGGAAATGGCACACAGTGCACATGCAGCATGCAACATATGTGGCATTATTCCTCTTATTCCTAGTAATAGAAGTGGTAATAACAATGTAATACACATGGTTCATGATGAAGCATCTGCCACCTGAAACAACAAAAGGGATCTCACCTTGTCTGCCTACGATCTCAGCCACATGCTCGGAGCTGGGCACGGGAACACACTCGGTCATGTTCACGCTCTTCTTCCGGGGCTCGTTGTCGCACGCGGGGTTCTCGTCCAGGTCGAGCAGGGTGAGGTCCAGCGCGAGCTGCAGAGCCCTTTGGTCGTCCAGGGCGTCGACCCCCTGGCTACTGCCGCTGCCATTCCTCTCCAGCTCGGGGAACAGGGAGCTAGGCATCTCGGGAAGAAGGGGGAGTTTGTTCTGGTCTCGGCAGCTCTCTTGGATCAGCAACACCGGACAAAGGAGAGAAAGAAGGGTGGGGATTGAAGAGGAAGAGAAGAGGAGGCTCTGGACAGAAAAGCCCCTGGTGCAAAAAAAAATGTACAAAAAAAAAAAAATCAAATCAGTGCTCTCTCTTCCTCTCTGGTCCTGGCAGTAAAAAGGGAAAGAAGCAGTGCAAATCCGAGATCCCGGTTTTATCCCCCCAGAGCATGTATTCCGAAGGTACTGGGGGTTGTTGCGGTGCCGGCGGTGGTACTAATTCCTCCGAAAGTGCCCCTCCCTGCGCTCAGCTCTTTTCCTGTTTTCTCTCTGAGTTTTTGCTGCAGACACACAGCAGCAGCGGCGCTAAACTGGAAGGGGGAATATGCTTACATGACGTCACCGTCCGGGCGGCGAACTGGAAAGAGGCGGGGCTGATTTGCATACAGCCAGCGGATTGGCGCGGAGTGTGCGAGGTGAGTGCGGCTTGTGGTTTTGCATGAACGGAGCGGACTGACGGAGGGTTGAGGTGGGGGCCGAGCGACGCGGTGTTTCATTCGGTTTGAGTCTCCATATTGGAGCAGGCGAGCTGCGACGCTTGGGTTAATTAACATAAACACGAACGATTTGATGTTGGATGTTAGTGATTTGCATAAGACAGTATGATTTGATAGAGCCAGTGGAAGGGACGGAGAGCGAGTCGGACAGCCCCACCCTCCTTTGTTGTCCCGTCAAAATTATTACATCTTGTAAAGGTATTTTTATTACAAGATCTCATATATATATATATAAAATGAACATTTTAGTATATGACTATCAGACAATCCTAAATGTAACTATATATATATATATATGGCATAACAACATTTTACAGGAAAAGGTGTATGTATATATATATATATATTTATATGTGTGTGTGTGTGTGTGTGTATATATATATATATATATATATATATATATATATATATATATATATATATAT
>JAOUQZ010000004.1:9935044-9953869 GCA_028564935.1 Neosilurus hyrtlii
GTCTGGGAACGCCTTGGCATCCCCCCGGAAGAGCTGGAGGAAGTGGCTGAGGAAAGGGACGTCTGGGAGTCACTGCGTAGGCTGCTGCCCCCGCGACCCGACCCCGGAACAAAGATGAATGAAATTTGAAAAGTGTGGTATGCATTTGTATTCAGCCCCCTTTTTCCCTAAATAAAACCCCATGCAACCAATTGCCTTCAGAAGTCACCCCATTAGTAGCGTCCACCTGTGTGTAATCTAATCTCAGTATAAATACAGCTGTTGTATAAAGGCCTCAGAGGTTTAGATTAACTCTTTCTGTTGGATTGATAATATTTAATAATAACAAGTACATTAATTAAACTTTGTGATTTGTGTTGCTGCCTACACTACTTTCAGAGTCATTCTGTTAAAAATAATTAACACCTTCTGACCCATCAGTGAGTGGCATGGTGGCGTAGTGGTTAGCACTCCTGCCTTACAAGTCCTAGAAGGTCCTGCTTTCACAAGGTACATGGTTTTCCTTGGCTCAGCAAGGGCATTTGGAGTTTGCATGTTCTCCCTGTGCTTGTGAGGGTTTTCTCTGGGTACTCTGTTTTCCTCCCACAGTCCAAATTTTGTTGTTCCAAATTGCTCCTATGTGTGAGTGTTGGCCCAGCGATGGTCTGGCGATCTGTTCAGGGTGTACCTCACCTTCGCCCATAGTCACCTAAGATAGGCTCTAGCCTCTCTGCAACCCTAAAAGGATTTAGCGGTTCGACAAATGAAAGAATGACTGGTTCAGTTCAGAGAAGTCAGCAGTGCTGCAATCTGAAATAATGACACATAATTAGAGTAATAAATTTAGCTAGCTAACAACACAATATAATTCAGAATTTTAGTGATCTGAAAGATGGCCTGATGAACACATGGGGTTTTTGCTTTGCACCATGTTCATCATATCGAGCCTCATGTTGCTCATACAGATATACTGTACATAAAGTAGTGTGCAGTGAAGATTATACACCACCTCTTTTATTTAAAAGAGCTCCTAATAAAAAAAAGTATAAAATTACTTTTCTTTTTTGTTGGAAATGTATTGAGCAGTGCTATTGAAGGCAATGAGAACCAAAAAATATTTTTTTAAAAAGTATGTTGAGGTAAAAGTATGGGTAATAAACAAAAACATTGAAAATACCAATTTTTCATAAAAAATTTAAAGGTGTTGCAAATGTAGTTTTTTTTTACTTTTGTATAGCATGAATGAACTTCAAACCATATGCAATGGTTTAGCAAGTAAAGAAAGTAAAGAGTATGTGAACACTATGCCTGAAAATTTAAATGCTGTAATCAAAGTTAAGGGTGGCCACACTAAATATTCACTTTTTTTCTCAAAAAAGAGACGGTTATTTTCATTTCTATATATTGTTATTTGTTTACTTATTCTCATCAATATGATCCAATATTGCATGAAATAAATACTTGAATAGTACTTGGTTTCTGATTTATGTTGATTTGGGTTGTTGTTTTTTTTTGGGGGGGGTTGTATTTTTTGCAATTTTTAGTTTCTTCATTTGCTCAATTATTCCATGTGTTTTGAAGTTCATTCATGCTATGCAAAAGTCAAAAAATGTAATTTGCAAAACTTTCCGAAAATTGGTATTTTCAGTGTTTTTTGTTTATTAGCCATACTTTTACCTCAATATACGTGTCTGAATTCTTTTTTTTTTCGGTTCTCACTGCCTACAATAGCATTATTCAATGCATTTTTACCCAAAAACATTATAGAGAAATTTTTTTTACTTGGTTTTATTAGGAGCCCTTTCAGACAAAAGTGGTGGTGTATAATCTTCACTTGTGCACTTTACTGTACTGTACTGTACTTAATTAAAATCTGTATTGTTCTGTGACAATAGTGCCACACATAAATGGCTACTACAGTGACGTTGTTGGATTGGCACTAGCACTTGACTGGAATCGACCTTTACATTTATCCAGATGGATGAAGACACAGCAGCCAAAGTGCCAGACCACCGTTACACATTTTTCCACTCAGAGAAACGTGAATGTGGTGTGGCAGAGAAAGAAGCAGGGACGCTAATGAGGTGTGTGAATCAGCAGCAGTCCTGAGAGTGTGATCAAAGGAAGTGGAGAAGACACTTCCCTCCTACACAGGCAGACGAGAACGAGCTCTCATCATCTGCCTTTTCACTATTCCTGATATCAGAGTTGCCGTCTTAGCTCCCAAGCGTCTATATTAGCAAAAAATAAAAGTCTGCTATCACTGGAAACGTGTTAAAAAACTCTTCAGCATGTCATGGTGGGTATAATCAGAATCAGCACACAAGCAGTGTTGAGTTTAATCCATTTTCTGTTTATGATCAGCTTCACTAATGAGCTCTCTGAGATTCTTTTAAGTGAGGATATGCTGTTAAAGCATGGAGACACAGCAAAGGATTTCAGGTCTTGGGGTGCGTGTGTGTTGGGTGGGGGGTGGTATTATATTTATACATCCTGACTGGGAGTAAATCACCATCTTTACAAAAGGACAGTAACACAAGTGTTGTTTTTTTTGTTTTTTGTGTTTTTTTGGGGCGGGGGGGGGGGGGGTATTACTGATCAGGAAAGTCTGACAGCAGTTAGTATATGTCTGGTATATGTCTGGGAGAGCTAAGAATTCATTACACACACAAATACACACAAAGAGATTCCAATGATGTAATTCACTCGCTAAAATCTTCACTCTGTCTCCCGTCCCATTTTTAGCTTCATACTTCCATTGGTTTCATCCTTTCCATTCTAGCTTTCTCTTTTCCTCTCCCCTGTCTTCTGTCTTCTTTCTCTCCATCTGATTATCTTTTCTTCTCTCTGGTTTCTTTCTTGGCTTTGTCCCTAAACTTTTTTCCCCTTTCTCTCAACCTTCCCTCCTTCTTCACCTGTTCTCTTTTCCTTCTGCTGTACTGTTCTCCTTTTCTCTCTGTTTCTTCCTGATTTCTATGTCTTTACCACTTAAGTTTTCACCTCCCCCCATCTGTTTCTGTCCTTCTCTTCGTCTTCTGTACCTCTTCCTCTACCTCTCGCCCACTCTTTTTTTTAAACCTGGCTTTCTTTCAGCATCTCCTTCTTCCCTGTCACCCTTTCAACCCTCTCTCTCTCTCTCTCTCTCTCTCTCTCAAAGCATCATCCTTCCCCCTCTCTGTGGGATCAAATGCACAGTAGCTGTGAGCGTTGAGCCTTGCTCAGTGTTACTGTAACAGCAGATAGAGATGACCTCATGGCCAAGCAAACTATTCTGTGTGTGTGTGTGTGTGTGTGTGTGTGTGTGTGTGTGTGTGTGTGTGTGTGTGTGTGTGTGTGTGTGTGAAAAAAGAGAAAAAGGCTCTGTTGCCATAGTTTACAGGATACAGAGAGGAGTGATGAAATATGTGTGATGGAGATTGTGTTTGTGTGTGTGTGTGTGTGTTTTACTGATTTGATTACTGTGACATTTTACACATAACGAAATACTGATTTCCCATCAGATCTTTTTTCTGAGCATGATTAAAACCAGCACAATTTATGTCTTAAATATTAATTTTTATATATATATATATATATATATATATATATATATATATATATATATATCACTTATTTGTGTGATTAGTCATTTGTTTATTTACACAGTTAACAATATGCTGTTTACTAATATAACTAGGAAGTAAGTACTAGCATTCAAGACGCAAATGATCTCTCCCTGGTTTTTATTTAACGGCAACATTTCATGTGTGTAGGGTTCCATGTGGCTCTCTATGTATGAACAGAAGGCAGACAGAGCTGATAATGGTGGTGATGAACTAGACGTTTTAGTCGTGAGTAAACTTGAACTGTGCTGGCCTAATTAGGCCTTTGTGAGGCTAGAGTTCCTCTGTCCTTCTGGTGTCCACCTGGTCCCGCATCGATCCTAATAATGGTGTGTTATCAATCAGCACTCATACCCCTCCCTTTTAACTAATGGGCATGCTTTGTGCTAGCTCATCAAATTACACACAATGACTAAGTGTGCAAGGAAGCCATTCCCTTCCTCCTCCCCCTCCACCTCTCAGCTCATTGAATTGCTGTCTTATTGCTTGCTCCCTTTGTGTTAGAGCAGATAGAAATCTGTGTAGGGAGTGCCTTTTGTCTTGCCATCTAAGAGCTGCATGATCAGTACTGGCCCTGCTTCACTGGGTACTGAGCAGGTGACTATATTCTGTCAAGGTAAAGGCTTATATATATACTTACTGTGTACACACACATGCTCACTCACACACACACATACACACACACACACACACACACACACACACACATATATATATATATATATATTGTGATTTGTGTACTGATATTCCTGAAGCACAATAATTAGGTGTGCTGTCTCAGGACTACAAAGATCTTGAATGAGTTCCTGGTTTCTATTTTCATCCAGAAAGTTAAGTGATTGTGACATTCTGCACAAGGGGAAGGGTGGGGGGTACTTCTCTCAGGGGACCTCAGATTTCTCCACTTGTCCCTGTGTGAACAATAACACTACTGTGTATGTTAACTGCAATTTATACTATAACTGATTACTGGCACATGCCTACTAAGGACACACATATATAGTGTGGTGGTGTACAAAAACCCTTTATGTGGTCATGCATTTACTTTTTAGTATATATCATCCTGAAACTGAAGAGAAATATGTAGCACCTTTGTATGAATTTCAACCATAAATAAGGTTCCAGATTTTGGTCACCCTCAAAAGAGAAAATTAATATAATTTCATTTAAAAAGTGCATTCCACTGACAATAAAATCAGCTGTTTCCACATTTATACCATAATGTACAAAATTAAACACTTTTTAAAACCTCTCTAGGAAATTTTTTATATAATAGATATTATACATAATCACTGATTAATAGTTTAAACTGTATGCTATTTACTATTTAATTTTCATTATATTACTGAGTGAAAGGGAAAAAAATTGTGGCAATAATAACAAAATTAGGTGACATTTGTTTCTGTCATCATGACTTAAATTTGTTAAATATCAAGCGATGCAATTTAAGAAAATAATTTGGAAGTCATTGCAGGGAAAATCAAAATTATGTTACTAAAACTATTAGGAGAAACACTTGTTTGCTAGAGATTACCTAATAGAATGAAGGTGTACTTAACTCATTTTTAGTTGATAATTTATGTTAGTAGTTGCATAAGGGCCTTTTAATTTTTTTTTTTTTTTTTTTACTTTTAATGTAATATTAATGCCGTCTATGCTCAAATGACAGGAGTGTAACACTTCAATTAGTTGTTTATTACTCTTGGTTGTAGTCTCTTAAGTTCTACCTTTCTGTGATTTGTTGTAGCTCACAGTAGCCTGCTATAGAGAGTCAACAAGAAACAAACTTTGTCCTGCTGCATATTTCTACACACCCATATACTGTTACATTAGGAGTGTAACATTTTCAGCATCATTAATTGAATGTGCCAGAATTGTTTTTTTTTTATCGGATTTTTAAAGGCTCATATCCATTTCGCTAGGGTACCTATCTATCCATTATATCTGTCTCTTTGGTGAGATGATCAGGAGCCCATTTTGCCTTGCCTATTGGCAGTCATTTTGCCATGGGAACATTACATGGGTTTTCCCGGCCCACCAATCATACCTTCATCTGTGTATTAAAGCATTGGAACAGCAAGGCCAATTCTACTGCTTTTGCTGTACACTAAGTACATTTGGGACTAGCCTAAAAGGAAACATATAAAATGAAAGTTCAAATTTTTATCTTATATGTAGCTCAAATGTACCAAGAAATTAGTACACAGTACACCATTTTTGCCAATTTTGAGCATGTGACTAAGAGAATTGTCCTTTACACGTGTGCCCTGTTAGATTGATTGTTTTAGCGATTAGTAGTTCTGAATGCTTCGCCTGTGAATACAGCATTTGATGTTCAAAAGGACAAACTAATAAGAAGAACAGAGAGCTGTCTATGGGAGAAAAACAAGCCATTTTAAAGCTGGGAAACAAAGGGCATAGCCAGTAAAACATCTGGAATGTGCTGTGAAATGGTGATCTAACAACCAAGTAACCATTTGGGGTTGATGTCTCCAAAATAATATAGTATGGTACAGTAAGATGAGTAGGAAAAGACCTGGGTGCAAACTCACCCATGTAAAGAAATGACAAAATTTTATTTTAGTTCTACAGCTCCATTTGAGGTGAAAGTCAGCTAGCTAAGGAACAGAAGTGATGTGTGGGTGTGAGTGTGAAAGACACTTGGTATGTTTACATGATGGTAGAGAAAGTCAAATTATTAGTCTGACTAAAACTCAACTTTTAAAACATGTAAAAATGTTAATCTGACTAAAATCGTACTAAATCGACTGAAAGTCGGACTATGAATGTTGGATAGCTGGTTCGTAGCTTTTTATTGCATGTAAACATTTAATTGGACTGAACTCAGACTCGGCGCATGTTTCGCAGTTCTGGCCACAAGATTTGAGCTTGAACAAAATAAGCAACATAAACAGGCATAAACAGAGCAAAGGGTTATGTCTAGAGCCATTTATTCTTGGACTGAGGAAGAGACAGAGTTCATGCTGTTCCAGCTAAAAGCGTTAAATGTTTTGAAACATACAGACGGTAGGAAAACACTGAATGTTGGCGGAACAGACAAATGACACTAGAATTAAAAATATACGCAAGCAGATCCGTGTTCGGTGAAAGCACCTGACACAGTTCAACTCCAGGAAAATCAAAACAAGTGGACATGATCCAGTTTCTTATCCAAACCTTCAAACGAGACAGTTTTATTTTTGTTCTGAATAACTTTTACTGTGAGGTTTTTTTTTACACCTCACTGTATTAAACATATTCTACTGTCTCTAAGTGACACTTTTACATTAATCATTATATTTTAAAAGGTATGTAATTTAAAAGCTTTTTATTTTAAAATAGGGTAATTTCTAGAAATGTGAATAAAACACCAAAATTTCTCTTGGCTTTATTGTGTTTATTCATGAAAATTATGTGATAAAGATGTAACAAGTGGAGACTGATATTAGGATTTGGATTCCCATTCTCTAAATTGCTGTTTAAATAAAGAGATGTAGCCAAAACATGTACGGGATGCCATGGTTAGTACAGAGAATGAGCACAGTGGGGACCTTAACATGGATCATTTCTGTGCATCTCATTTAAAAAAAATAATGTGCAGAAAAAGATAATAATACTGCACGGGCATAATTTTTTTTACCTACATTAAAAAAAACAAGTGGAGCGCATAAAAATAAAAAATAACGTGCATCAAAAAAGTATAAAGCATATGAAATATACAGATGTGTAAATCAGTGTGCTTCTCAGCTTAACACAGTATCAGTTTGCTGCTATTCAATTATTTTAGTCCATGATTTAATACTTTAAAAACGCATTATATTAACAAGCTGAAAGTGGATAACTAATGTAGCGGAGTCGAACATACTTCGACCAATAAATTGGTTCACATCTTCTGCTTGTATTTTGGAACAACGACAGTAGTCAAATTGTAACTTGACTTAAAAGTACATGGAAACAATGTATGTGTCAGGATTTGCCAAGTCACATTTAAAGCAATAAATATAATAAATCAAATATAGTTTAATTATAGTTATTTAAAAAAACCTATTATTTCACTTTATGTTTAAATAGACTTTCCTCTTTACATATTTATGGGAGCAGTGCTCTAATGCACCACAGTGAGGAACCATTAGTGCAAGGAAAACAACAGCCATTCATGACACAGAGAGAGCGAGTTGAGAAGAAAACGCCAAAAACAACAATCAGTGATGTCACCAACAACCTCCATAAGGCAGGGGTCAAGTTATCACAATCCACCATTCAAAAACAAATTTAAGAGCAGAAACCCACAATAAGCCTTTCAGAAGATGCAAGAACACTGTTATTTAAATAAATCATGCCTAAAATTAAGATCTATCCTCACAGATTCATGTTTTGATTTGGTTTCCTTTGATAACCAATGGTCTTCGGTCTGTAGCAAACAAAAGATTTCTTCTTGCTGTTACAATACATTTAAATAGACCAATCAGCCATAACTTTAAAACCATCTATTATTATACCTGTTCTACTCGTTGCACCAAAACCCATGTCTAACAAGTCATTGACTCCATAAGACCTCTGAGGTTGTGCTGTGGTATCTGTTTCCAAGCACTTTGCAGCACATCCTATAATTCCTGTAAACGGTAAGGTGGTGTCTCCATAGTTTGGCCCAGCACATTCCACAGATAGGGAATTGGAGGACAATTTACCTTAAACAATTTCTGAACAGGTTTCAGAGTATTGCAGGACACATTGCTATGTACCTTGTTGAAAGAGGCTACTGTCATTAGGGAACAACATTGCCATAAAGGGATGTACTTGGTCTGCAACAATGTTGAGGATGATGGTATGTGTGTAGTATCCACATGAATTCTAGGACCCAAGGATTCTCAATAGAACATTGCCTGGCACATCAAACTGATTCTGGTGGCTTGCACTTGTCACATAGTTCATCCTGTTACCATCTCTTCCCCATGCTCCAATGCGCATGCACCCAGGACGACCATGTGATTCATCAGACCTGCCCACCTTCTTCCATTGCTCTGTGGTTCTGTTTTGATGCTCACGTGCCCATTGTAGGAAGTGTCAGTGGTAGATGGGTTCAAGGATGTGCACTCTGACTGTCCTTCAGCTACACAGCCACAACTGAAGCAGTCTGCAATGCATCACATGTTCTGGCACCTTTCTATCATAGCCAGTATGAACTTCTCAGGAATTTGTGTTTTTTCTGTGGGACCAGACTACATGTGCTAGTCATACCCTGTCAGTGGGCCCTAGGTGCTCGCTAATCTGTTCCTGGTTCACTGTTTCTCCTTCCCTTGTACTGCTTTTGGTAGGGACTAACAACTGCATACCAGGAACACCCCAGCAAAACCTGTGGTTTTGGAGATGCTCTGACCCAGTTGTATAGCCATCATAATATGACCATTATCAAAGTCACTCCAATCCTTAAACTTGCACATTTTCCTGCTTTCCAGCACATCAACTTCTAGAGCTGACTGTTCACACTTGCTGCGCATACCCCACCCAATGACAAATGCCACTGTAATGTTATACTTACTGTTATTCATGTTACCTCACAGTGGCATTAAAGTTATGTCTCATCTGTGTATTTGTGTTGTTTTTGCATTACACTGTTGCTTTACACTACAGCCATTACTGCTGTGCACTCAAATTCACTGGCATTCATTCAATCTAAACCAAGGCAGTGCTTAAGTAAACAAGGCCTTCTTCATGTTGTTAGTGGCCCGGCAGGTATTACTTAATCACTGAAAACTCTCAGATGACTGTCTGTGGAACAAGATGCTTAATGCATAAAACAAAAAAAAACTCTGCTCTGCAACCAATAAGTTTGGGAACATTCCTTTAGTGCAGTACTCATGTTTAAGTGACATTTTAGCATCATGCACCTTATGATTAAAAAGCTGTAGCTCTCACCCTGTGTATAGCATGCACCTTTGACATATCATGCACCCTTCTGTGTATGCGTGTATATGTGAATATGTGGATAAATGTATAAATCTGTTCATGTGTAAATATGTGGATAGATGTACGTGTTTGCATATACAGGATACATGTACGTATATGTGTATATATGTGTATGTAATTATATGCACTATATATATATGTATGTGTAATATGTATATGTAACTTTGTGTAGTTACCTTAGTTGTCTTTTGTGTACTTTTTATAATTGCTGCTAAACAAAGAGCTGCTAAACTGATTTTCATTGTGCAACAGTAATCTTTATTTTTAAAGATTACAATGAAAAACTTCATCTTGACAAACTTCTTACTTTCACTAATGAGATTATGAGCCTAATGCATGTTAAAGCATGGAGAGGAACCTCCCTGATCGGCATGAGTTCAGTGTTATCAGATGTACCACCAGAGTTTTATCTGATGGATTTGTCTAAAGCCCTCTACTCCACTAAATTAGCTCCATTATCTGAATGCATCGTGGAGGTCAGCGGAGGATCGCTGTGCATTACACTGCAGGCTCAGTATGGCCAATTGGGGATCGGATTTCTTTGCAGAGCTGCATGGTTAGGAAAACAAAACACTGATCTTAGATGGCTTTCCAGCAGGCAGGCTAAAGATCAACAACAGCTTAAAGTTTGGGAAATAAAAAACTAACTTTTTAATCAAATGCCAAAAAATAATAAAATAAATAAAATAAAATAATTTTTGTTCTTACCACATTAGGTCAGTAGTTCCGCAGATCAATCATGTGAAGCCCCAGGCTGGATGGGAGAACTTTTTGCTTAAGAAAAATAAATAAATAAATAAAATAATACTATATCTG
Organism: Neosilurus hyrtlii; assembly: GCA_028564935.1. Lineage (NCBI taxonomy): Eukaryota > Metazoa > Chordata > Actinopteri > Siluriformes > Plotosidae > Neosilurus > Neosilurus hyrtlii. Next base: position 9,945,409 of record JAOUQZ010000004.1, read on the forward strand.
TGTGTTTGTATGTGTGTGTATATACTTTGAACCTTTGAAAATCTACCGTTTATTTTATAATTTTCTGTCATGTATTTAAGAAAACCAGGTAATACACCATCAAATAATGTGATTCGTCCAGCTCAAGCATCAAAGTTACACTTTTTATGAGATGTTTTATTTGTTGTGTGCTATGCTTAATGCAACCCTGTTATGAATACTCAGGAACCTGAAAAAAGTATATTAAAAAAAAAGTTTAATAAATCCTTTACCATTAAGTAAAGAAAGCCACATTCACATTGAACTATGATTTAATTTCAGATTAGACTTGACCTCTATTAACTTAAGCAACTTTTGGAATCTGGTTTGCTCAACTTTTCAATATTTGCATGTTGTTGTTGTTTTTGTTTTTTCTTTTACTAATTTCAGTATTGAATTTCAAATATTTGCTCAAATCCATTACACATTAAATCATTCAAACTATCAAAAGGACAATAGGTCAAACCCTCATGAGTTTGGGAAAATCATTTAAGATTATTTTAATAAAAAAATGATATGGTAACAGGGTTGAAATTAGAGTAACAGGAATGTGCAGAGTAATAGGCTTGAATGGATCCATTACTTCTTATTGTAGATCATAAAATAAGTGTAATATTGGAAAACAGTGCTATGAACAGACAAATTTAAGTTTGAGGAGTTTGGATCACAAAGGACATTTATGAGGTGCAGAACAAATGAAAAGATGCTGGAAGAGTGCTTGATGCCATCTGTCAAAAATAGTGGGAGTAATGTGATGGTGTGGGGGTGCTTTGGTGGTGGGAAAGTGGGATATTTGTACAAGGTATAAGGGATCTTGAACAAGGAATGCTATGCCTCCATTTTGTAATGCCATGCCCTATACCTGTGCATGGCGCTTCCTTGATGGTTTCCTGATTTACCCGGTTTCCTCCTACAACAGGACAATTACCAAAAACACAGTTCAAAATTATGCAAAAATTATTTGTGGAAATAGACTCTCCTAAATCCTACATCAAGGATTTTAATATTAATTACCTCCCTTGTCAACAACAATCCAAGTTCACATGCTGATATTGTTAATATATTATCCACAAACTACTGTTAACTAGTGAACTAACTGAAAGAGTTGCTTCATTTTCTATAACAGCACAGCTCTAACAGTAGCACCAACTGCAGGGAAAGTGTTTTATTCAACACAGAAAAGGGTTCAGAGGTTTAAAGGATCAAGAGGATGTAAAAGGACCTCTGATAATTATTTCACTGCCAATTTATCTAGGACTGGCCATTCCAGCACGTACATCTCAAAAGCAGTTTTCCAAGAACCCCATCATTTCATCAAATGATCTGGAGGTAACTCTTGTAACGGTTGGTGTTAAAGTTCACACATTTTTGAAAGAGATTGGCCAAATTTGAGCGGCACTGGAAGAATGCCAGGAAAAACCCTCTGAGATGAACCACACACAAACTGTGAAGCATGTTGGTGGAAATGTTACTGTCCATCCGAAAGTTGAAGTTGAACCATTCAGCAGGATAATGATCCTAAGCACAGTAGCAAATCCACTATGGAATAGCTCAAAAAGAGGTAATGAAGTGTTAAGGAATGGCCTAGTAAAGGCCCAGATTTATAGACCAATGAAATGGGGGATTTGAAACAGGAAGTAGATAAAAGTAATCTTTTAAACATCTTCCAACTAAAGGAAGAACGGCAAAACAATAATATGCAAAGAGCTGACACAAAGTTATTTGCATACATTTGGTACATGCTTCTTAGGCCAAGAGTTTGCTTACTTTTTCCCCAGAAGACTATTATATCCACTGATATGTTAATTTTCTGAATTAGTTTAATCCTAATTAGGCACCCATCTCAGCCGACTCTGGGCGCGGGCAGAGTACACCCTGGACAGCTCGCCACATATTGATATGTTTGTCAAATGATTTAAAAAGCTAATTTTCCCTGGGCAATTGTTCAATTATACTGCCTTTATTGCCAGAGGCAGTATTCAAGGGGGTGAAATATTTGTTTAAATATGAAGAAAAAAAAAATCACCAATTTCCATGGGATGTACTTAATTTTTTGCATGACTTTCTGGAAGGATTCTCATGTGGAAGGTGGAACTTCAAAAAAAAAAAAAGTGTGAAAATGACTGTGGTCATTATACTGTGATGTAAAATGTGACAAGAGTAACTAGTTTATTACTTATTACACAACATTAACTGTAATGGGGTAAAATGTTATGTTAATTAAATGTTATGCTAAAAGCTAGATAATGTAAACAACTTTGGCTAATGTAAACAAAATCAGTTTTTTTTCTTTGGTGTTGTTGCTTTTTTCAGGTATAGGTCCCACTGGGTTTTTCTTTCCCCTAAATCACAGCCTATATGGCCAAAAATTGGTGGACAAATTACCATTATGCTCATATGTTGGTCTTCTCCGAACTATTGCCTCAAAGTCAGAAGCAGACAAATGGATAGAATTTGTATGCTGTAGTGCTATGATGTCACTAAGATTGTTCAAACCTGTTACAGGATGACAATGCACCTGTGCACAAAGCAAGCTCCATAAAGTGGTTTGCCAGGGCTGGAGTGGTAGCAGTGGAGTGGTCTGCAGAGCCTCAAGCTCACTGAACACTTTTGGGATGAATTTGAACAGTATGCAACCCACTTCTCCATACCCAACATCAGTCTCTGACCTCACTAATGTGTAGAGTTGTAGCATAGATCCATACTACCGCAGTCCAAAATGTAGGGAAAAGCCATTCCAGTAGAGTAGGAGTTACTATAACAGCAAAAGGAGGATTGAAATGAAATGTTCAACAAGCAGTAGTTTGCAGTTAAGATTATTCACCACCACTTTTTTCTAAAAGGGTTCCTAATAAAAATAAGTAAAAAATTACTTCTCTATAATATTTGGGTGAAAATAAATTTAACAATGCTATTGTAGGCAATGAGAATCAAAAAAAAAATTCCGACAAGTATATTGAGGTAAAAGTATGGATAATAAACAAAAAACACAGAAAATACCAATTTTTCAGGAAAATTTCAAAAATTTATCTTTTTGACTTTTGCATAGCATCCAAACCATATGGAATGGTTTAGCAAGTGAAGAAATAAAAAAAAATATGTGAACACTATGCCTGTTAGGGTTAAATGCTGTAATCAAAGTAAAGGGTGGCCACACTTAATATTGACTTTTTTTTTTCTTAAAAAAACAAAAAAAACTGTTATTTTTGTTATTACTATATATTGTTGTTTGTTTTTATATTCTCATCAATATGATCCAATATTACATAAAACAAATACTTGAATAGTACTTGGTTTCTGATTTATTTTCATTTTGTTAAGCGTATAATCATCACTGCACACTACTGTATGAAAGTAATGCTCAGAAGTCTTCATATTCTTGTCCATACCCTCTAGCAAAATATTTTATTAGTAGACCAAATACTAAAAGCACTTCTCCGATTAGCATTACATTCATTGAACCTTAATACTGGGCAGTATGGCATCACAGACTAAGATGATTTTCTAGCATGACAGTGCTGCCATTTTCTCCATAATGAGAACACATACAACATGTATTTCATACCTCAGTCAAACCATTGAAGTGTCCTTATATTGTTTTGAGGTTTCTATAAGTTTTATTTAAAAAAAATACACAAGGGACTTAGCTTTTAATTCATTTAATATGGCTGTTGTTCCACAAAAATAATTAAATTCTTCTAATCCCTCAAATTCACTGTACTTGTTTTTTTCCCTCTCACAACTTAATTTAAGGTCTTAATAGCCTGCATGATGAAATCCATTTGGGAATGCCAGGAGTAGGCTAGGCTAGTCAATTATCCAATTGCCTCTTGCCATTGGGGAGCTTTTCACACTACGTAGGGAAACTCAGATGAAACGCAGCTCAAGAACTGTGCAAAATTAAAGTAATGCTTCACTGAAAAATCTAATTTTACACAATGTTCCCCTCACTGCTAATATAGTTGATCAGTCAAGGTGTGTTAGGTGTCCTGAGTTTCCTTTTTTAGTTCTGTACTGGAGCTCAGAAGATAATGTAACTAACAAGTAATGGAAACCTCAGTAAATGAAGGTCTTGGCTGATGGACTTCATTTGCAGTATTGAGGAAAGAAGTAAAAAAAACTATACCTCTAAGAACAAACTTTACCTTTAAGAAAAGCTCAAGTAAGAATGAATTGTGAGAAAGAATTGGCAATGCTCACAAGATGTTAATCCTAAAACTTTATGTAACGCCATTCAGTTCAACATTATACAGAGTTAACTTTGGTCACAAATCTGTGCATAATTACTAGTATTCTACAATTTCTAAACTCAATGTATATAAAGAAACTCTGTGTACATGAAGTACAAATTACATGAAATGTTTACGATATTTTTGCATAACCTTTTATAGCAAATTGGATCATGATGCTGTAATAAAATAACCCACACATTATACTAAAATAATCCACAATATTTCCAGCTAGACCAACCATGATTTTCAAATTTTCATAGAATTTTGAATACTGATTATACACAGCTAGACCAAATCTGCGTGACTTGCATCCTTGTAATAATCCAGATTTTTATTACTAGAATTTACACAGATATTTTATTTTCCAAGAAAACAGCTGCTGAACTATCTATCTGTAACTCAGTACAATGCTCTCTTTAAACACCTACTCAGCTAAAAGGTGTAACCCTAACCCTGAGGTAAGAGTCAAGTCCCAAAAATGGGAAATAAATATCTGTGAAGTTTAGTTTATTTGTTCTTGCTGAGAGTTCGTTGTTTCTCAGCGTGTTCAACGATCTTCTCCTCCACATAAAGCCCTTTCCGCTTCCGAACAGCATTCATGTACTTCAGTGCCTGATTGGCTGAGTCTGCCTTTTCTCCAAAGTGGAGATATTCTTCTTCAGTAGTGGGTACCCAGAATGGATCACTGGGGATGACCTAAGGAATGAAACAAATGTACTAAGAACATTTCTTGCACCTGAAGATATAGGATATAAGATATAGTACATCAGATACCAACATTTTATTATGGACTTTGAAAAATTTCCACCAATCCATCAGAGACAATCAATCCATCCATCCATCAATGAAACTCAATGCATCACTGCTGAATATTTGACTCCTACCACTCAGAAGCTTTTATTCATGTTCTGCTTTTTTAATATGTTATTGTTTCTATAATAATAGTTTATTCACATGAACTTGTATGCTGGACACAGCACCTCAGTCGGTAAGTTAGCGAGATCTGTGGTAACTATTTGCCAGTGCTAAATCAGCTAAAATTGTTTAAGTTTAAGTTTATTATAGCATCGTGTTCCCATAATTCAGATATTACTGCAGATATCTGCTGATACCTAAAAATAATTAAATAAGTAGGCAAATAAACAAACAAACAAACAAACAAACAAGCAAATAAATAAATAAATAATTAAATAAAACATTGCCAGGGATGAAACTGTAGTACTGTTATTTTTTCCCCACATACAATACACACACACACACACACACACACACACACACACACACACACTAAACCTCCATGAAAACCTCATTTTGGTGTGCTTTTTAGCTTATGTTCCCGTGTAATGTATACTAACACCATTATTCACCACAGGCTTAGATATCACTGAATTGAATAGTCCCCTGAGGGTTGGCATTGGGAACTATTCAGTGACATCTATCTTGTCTTTGGTGTGTAATTGTTAAATAAATACAATTAATTGTGAAAATAAAATGTTGCTTGACCCACTGAAAGAAAACATTTCAAAATTGCCCAGATGGAACTGTTAATAGGAGCACTGTTCTGTGCAATTTCTACAGTAAGTAATGTTTCCCAGAAAGTAAGTTCAACCCAGAAATATTCCCTCAACACAGTTAGTAATTGGCAGTAAGCTCGGAGGTCAAACCTAGCTTAGCCCCTAATGCTACCATGAGCAACCAGTCTCGTTAAGCCACCCTCGAACAGATGTACTGGATATAAAATATTTTGACCTTTAAAGAAAATTGTGTGTATTATCACTGATGCATCTACCAAAATCCATTTGAATGGAAATATTTTTAAATGCTTCTGAACTGCAAATACTGATATATGTGATTCATTAAGATTACAAAGGATGCCATTAATTAGATAATTAAAAAAACTGCTTCACAAAATTTGATCAGAACATACCCCGTTTGTGGTGAAAGGGGCTCTTTATTTTTGTTTTGTATTATTGTGAACTGAGTGCCTGAAAATCTTGAATCTCTAACAAACTTGTTGGAGAAGTGAAATTACACTGCAAGAAACTAATCAAAAGTTTTAACTTGGAAACTATTAAAAATAATTAAATAAGCAGGCAAATAAATAAATAAATAAATAAACAAACAAACAAATTAGCAAATAAATAAATAAAACATTGCCAATAAACTCAGCCAGCATGAGATTAAACTGGAAGTACTTACAGTTCAACAAAAATAATGGGGTAAAAAGCCAAAATAAACAAAAGGATATTATGTGCTAAATAAGCACAAAGGAGAAGCAAAGTAAGAAAAATAAACCCTCTGTACAGTTAATACCGTTTTTGCAACCAATTACTTGACATCTGTGTAATGCAAGAATGAGGCTCCAGAGTCTAAATTAACGCTCGAGGGTGAATGTCCTATTGCGATAACCACACTCAGACACCCCTGAATGTTACTCCTGCTGCCCTCTTGCTGCTCTTTTGGTGCTTTAAATCAAGACCCAAATAATTAAAGTGTCATCAGTTACCTATTTATAAAAAAAAACAAAACAAAAAAAAAAAACACTACACTAATTTTAATTTTTATTCTTCCCTTCTAATCTTTACATATCATCTAAATAATCATTTGTTGTAATACAGTCAGAGCAAAGTATAAATGCTCTTATTTCTGATTGTTATATATTTATTTTAATTCAATTTTTTTTTTATAGAAATCCACTGTGCTATAACAGCATCCTAATGTAAGTGGCTAAATTATTATTCACTTTAAGTCTCTCTATTGTCAAGAAAGGCAGTCTGACAGAATGCTCATTATGATGAGTAGTGCACACACACACACAGCCAGCAGCAGGTGCCACAAGTATGACGCAATGATTGCAGCCACTCTCACACACACACACACACACACACACACACACACACACAGAGTGAGAAAGAGAGAGGAGAGAGAGAGAGAGAGAGAGAGAGAGAGAGAATGACCTCATGATCTGAAAATAGACAGTAGGTACCATTACTGTACGAGTCTGGCAGAGGCCCTGACGTGTACACACACACACACACACACACACACACACACACACACCCCTGGCACTGGCCGCTTTTTTACTGCAGCGCAGATGGCACCAACGGCCCCATTTATGCTCTCGACCACAAACGGCAGCATCTGCCACCGGGCCCCTCTGGAGAACAGTGAGGACGAGGAGGACGTTGGCCTGTTTTTGTGTGCATGTGTTTGGGTCTGTGGGTGTGCTGAATATCCCCGGTTTAAGTGAATGGTTTCCAGTTCTGTCCCTCTCTTTCTGTTTCTCAATTAATCTCTGTCTTAATGGCTCTATCATTCCCTTACAGTTTATTCATTTCATTTTCATTTACTCGATCTCTTGTGTCTCAGTCCATTCTACTCTCTCTCAAATCCTCGTCATCAGTATATGGGCTGTTTCACAATCACGGTACACTTTTTGGGTTCACAGTAGCTCAAAAATAAAACTCCTAGTTTTTGTGGTTTCTTGTTACCAGTCAACACCTTATGAGACTAGAAGATTTTGTGTGAAGTATCAGAGCTTCAGGTCTGATGGTGTCTAAATTACACTAGGTGAAAGTATAACAGGTAAAGGGTCTCTAGAATAAGTACATTTGCTTATATTATATAAAACTTGTAAAGAATTCACAGCATAAAGAATAAAAGCTCACTAAACACATTATCTGAGCAGGTTTCATGCAACATTAGTTGTGTATATTATTAACTGCAGTAACATCAGTGACAATCATTGTGGTTTTCCGGAGAAGACACATTTCGAGTGACATGCTTATCAAGCTGATGTGGAACTCTGTACAGAAAGTATTTCACTTCCAAACCAAACTATATTTTTCAGCAATCTATACAGTACTGTGCTGCTTTAGAAAAAGCAATTAATATCTGTAAAAAGCATTTCTGTCTTCCACATTATGTCTACATTCCAGAAAAGACATTTTTGATGGAAGGATCCCGACAAAGCAACTTAGATTATAAATAGAGCTTACAAGCAGCAGAACATCATTTAAGATTGTATGAAAATACCCCTCCAAAGTTAAAGCTACAGTGTACACACAATTATTAGGCAAGTTGTATTTTTGAGGATTAATTGTTATTGTACAACTGTACAGTGCTCTTGGTCAAGTTAACAAACCATCAAACCTGAACATTTAAGTAGTAAAAGTGAAGTTTTGGCTTTCTTAAGAGAATATCTATATGTA
>JAOUQZ010000004.1:9968538-9980195 GCA_028564935.1 Neosilurus hyrtlii
CTACACACACACACACACACACACACACACACGCACACACGCACACACACGCACACACATATATATATATATATAAAATATAAAGAAAATGTATATGTGCATGTATATGTATTCACCCCCTTGAAGCTCCTAAATCATAATCTGGTGCAGCCAATTACCTTCAGAATTCCCATACAATCTAAGTGTCACATTATTGTGACAGAGTCTGCAACACTACTTAAAATGAAGAGGCACCACCGAGTAATTGACATCATGAATACCAACAAGTTCTTCAGAAAGATCAGAGACAAAGTTGTGAAGAACAACAAATCATTGTTAGGTTATAAAAATGTCACAAACCTTGAAAATCCCTCAGGGCACCATTAAAACCATTATTAGAACATGGAAAGAATACGCCACCACAACAAACCTGCCTAGAGAGTTTGTCCACCAAAACACACACCAGGCAAAAAGGCCATTAATCAGAAAGGCAACAAGACCAAAAGTAACCATGAAATAATCTTAAAGGAATTCACAGAGTTGGCCTTTTTGAAAGAGTGGCCAGAAAAAAAGGGTCCTTTGGACAAAAATTTTGGCCATCAAATAGCCATGCTATGTCTGGTGCAATCCCAACACCTTTCATCACCCCATGAACACCATCCCCACAGTGAAGCATGTTGGTGGCATTATTATGTAGTGAAGGTACTTTTTGTTGGCAAGGAAACTGGTCAGAAATGGGGAAATGAAGGATAGTGCTAAATAGAGGAAAATTGTGAGGAAAATAAATTCTTGAAGTAGCTGGAGCTGTTATGCTTTGAAGAATGGGCAAAAATCCCAGTGGATAGATGTGCCAAATTCATTGAGACTTCCCCAACAGACTTGCAGTGGTAATTGCTGCAAATGGTGGTGCTATTAAGTACTGACTTTTGGTGGGTGAATAATTATGCATGCTCAAGTATTCTTTTTTTTTCCCCTTTCATTTTCTTGTTTGCTTTACAATAACAAATAATTTGCATCTTCAAGGCATTTAGTGTAAACATACTGAATAAAAAAAAAAATCCCAAAATGTCTATTTTAAATCCAGGTTGTCAGGCAACAAAATAGGAAAAATGCCAACCACTGTATATCATGTGGTTTGTTTCTAAACAATTATGTTTTCTCAGGGGAAAAGCTCATTAATTCATTCATCTTAATTAACTGAAGGTCATGGAGCACTGTGCTTGATCTGGGAATGCACCCTGGATGACACTTAATGACCATGTGTTTAAGAGATGTGATTGTAGGGCCAAAATAAAAACCCAAGAGGGACATGATGAGGAAGTGGAAGTCTAAACCCAAGTTCAGGTTTAAACAGGACAACCTAAAGCTCTGCCATCATGCCACCATTCTGAGAAAAGACAAACCCTTTAAAACCGCTACCAATATGGAATAACATCATCTATTCCTGTCCAAGTAATAAACATGAAATATGCATTGTAGTATAGAAAAAAAAAAACCAAAAAAAAACAATGACGAACCTGGTAATCAGTGTCACAGAGTCTGAGAACATCATTTCATTTTACAAGTGCATTACTATAAAATCTATATCAATGTCCTGGGTCAGTGGTAAAGAATATGGCTAAGTAGTTCATATAACCTGAGTGTTACGTCCTGGACAGTTGGCCAGACTGATTACTGACTGGTCAACTGGGGCAGAAGGCTGAAAGCAATTGCAGTTGTTCCTCCTTGGAAACATCCCATAATCCACTTAGACACAGACAGTCACTGAACAGGTTGGGGAGCAAATAATCCTGCAGAGAGTGTTTACGTGAAACTTCCAGTAAGCAAAATGGAGAAGGGAATGCACAGAGTCAGCTGACAGCTCACTGGATTAGCATTTCACACAGTAGAAGTTTTTTTTTCTGCCGCACCCCGACCGTGTCTGTCCCTTGTCTGCCTGTCTTTCCATCTCAGTATTATGTTTTTATCAAGTCAGTCGATTCTTGTTGTCTTTCTCCTGCTTATTAAAGGTTATCAAAGTACAGCCTCTACAAGAAATTCCTTTTTATATTTTTATATTATATTTTTTAATATTTTTTTACATTTCAATCTATTCCTTCCTTTTATCTCTCTGGGTTCTTCCTTTGTGTTCATCATTTATAGCCATCCAAATTGTCCTAGTAACTTTAAAATACACATTAAACCTAAGCAACCTTTAATTATTTATGACTCAAAGTTTTTAGGGAATAGAAATTTTTGTACTGGATTCAGTCCTACACCCTGGAAGAAAAAAAGATTCACTTTGGGTATAACAATTTAAGAGTCAAAGTCACAAAAAAGGGGCTGAGTTCAGAGAATTTGGAAAACAAAGCAAATTATATAAATTGGATAATTACCCAGTTATTCAAACCATAAGAAACCATAATAATTCCATATAAATTAAGGAAGCTATATTAGTGCATAACATAAGGCAGGGTCACAGACGCGGTGGATTCAAGGTCTATCTGGGGAACGGACCACAATCCTTCACAAAGCAACATACATATACACCTAAGAGCAATTTATTTTATCTAATCCTCTAAAGCCTTGTTTTCACATAGTGGGAATTACTTCATGGTAGATGAGGGTAGAAGATTTTTTGCCTTTTGGGGGTCAATCAGCATTTTCCCTAAGTTCTGGGCATTTCTGTGGTAATGCTTGGGAGCTGGGAGCTAGCTTGAGACCAAGAGGGCATGGCTTCATTCCCAGAAAATTTGGTACTGCTGAAATTTACAGTGTGTCAAGCACTGGATCAATTCAACAGCATTTTTATTCCTGGCAATCGTGTCTTTTTTCTCCACCCATATTTATGTGACCCCACCTCCAAAATCTGCCAGAATGGCCACGGTAAATGCATTAACCAATTACGCGAGATGTTAGCACTGCTGGCATGCTTTGGGAGGTGGGAAAAAAACAGGAAACAGAGTAGAGAGTGCCCTCACTGACACAGCTTCAAAGACATCTTCAGAGACCCCAGAGGTGTGAGGAGTCAATTCTACACATTATCTCATGGTGCTAAGTTTATATAGACTACAGACTATTTATATAATTTCCAAGATACAGTATTTTTCATAATTTTAATACGTGATACTTAATAATTTAATACATAAAATATTTTTATTTATTTATTATGTATAATATTTTTTATTATTTTTAAATACTTTAATTTTATAGGTTAGCAAAAGATTACCAAGTAACACAAAGACAGGCAACATTATACACATTATACATTTAAATCCAGTCAGTACTTTTCTTCAAATGACAACAAGTAATACAATTAAAAAACCTAACCCCTCAGACATCTGTTCCAAAGAACCAAAGCAACAGATATCCAAAGGGTCAGACTTGCAGCAGTTGACCCAATTTGCCCAGGACTACTGGGGATCATGGGGATATGATGTCAGCATCCCGTGACTGGTGGAGTGCAGTGACCTCGTTTTTAGTGGCTGGGAGCCAGGCGACATGACCTGCTCCCAAACACAAGACTGTCAGGGTTATTTTTAAAACCTGATAATGCTCTCTGGAGCACTTAATGTTTATGGACAAGTGTGCTTAGCAGGCTGACCTTTAACCCTTGACTTACTGACCCTGGTAATGACCTGGATTGCCCCCAAGCTGTCATTGCTGTTTCCGTGTTGCATCCACCATTTGTTTTCATCTAAGCTGATAGTTTACATGCCAGTATTGCCCATAAACACTTTGATAGCATTCAGTCAGGTCATAAAGTCTGAATTTACTGCAGGATTTGGTCACTGAGCCTCTGTATGTGCAAGTGTTGTTCTGAAAACAGTCTTGCTTTTCTAGATAACTAAGGAACTGGGCATTTATTGCAGGGGCAGTCCCTATCACAGTCAGAAAGGTGCTACTCATATTTCACTCAACATAGCCTTAAGTCCTAGACAATCTAGAGCTGGGTTCAGGCAGGAAACCAAGAAAACAAAAAACAAACAAAAATTTAGCTGCCTTGAGGCGACACCTAGGCTCAACAGTAGAGTCTTCGCCTGAGCTAAACGACAACATTGGAAATCTCAAAGTTTATTCAAGTAATATAATTAGCATAAAATTAGATAATGCCAGATGCACTGCCACTACCTTTTATCTGCATTAGAACTGCAAATAACTTGCTTATTGTAAATGAAGTGATCATGGATCAGGGGGTTGATGCCCTTTAACTAAAAGAAACATTTATCAAACCTAATGAATGTTTTGCTTTTAATGTGGCTAGCTTCCACAGATACAGATATGCCAACCTCATAAGATTATCTACAGTGGAGGCATCAACAATGCCCCAGGCAATATTCAGAAAAGTGGATATAAATGTAGTAAATTATTACATTTATATCCACTTTTCTCAATATATATACTTTATATATATGTATATACTTTTGGTCATGATTATGAATTAAGTGCGTGCAGAGTAAAAATAAGCAAATACATGATACATTCCCACAAATCTATTAACAACTTCAAGAAAAATAACTCTAACCAGATATAAAATGAGCACTGCATAACCGACGGCACTCCGGTGGTTGTTAGGACTTTTTATAGGGCTGTTTGGTTGTGCATGCTTTGTTGCCAATACCCACTTCACTTGTCTTTCTTGAACCTTTGTAGAATGAAATGTTTGGGTTCTTTGCTTATTTTAACAGTCAAATGATGTGCTATTGATCGTAATTTCAATTTGCTAAAATATGACACAGTCTATATTTTCAAACTATATACAAACTGAATATTTAGTGGTGTACATGCAACCTTCATTCACGTCCAAAAAGCTATGCTTACATGCAGCGTGGCTGATAATATATGAATGACCTCCCCTACACAAGCTTAATAGGCAGGCCGTTAGTGCTGCTAAATCAGAAAATTTCTCCACCATGATTAAAGATAAATATCTTACATTATTGTTTACATTTGTTTAGTACAGCAGCAAACACCACAATGGTATAATTGTACAGAGGGCAATATGATCATATTATGTGACAAAAAACAAAGCAAAAGTAGCAAACTGCTGATAATTACAATAATTTCCGATTCGGGCAATAACCAATCAGAGCATAAAGATTCCGCTGATTGACAGATGCCATCAAACACCGAGTTCCCCAAAACCTTTTCCTATTTGATTCCATAGGCTTTGCTAAATAAGTGATTTCGTGTGCAGTTTTGAGGCAGAGCAATTCGCATGTTGCTTGTTGCTTCCTGTGTGAATGAGGCTTAAGACTCATCACAGGACTGAAACAGCACTGGTAAAGTAGTAAATAATCAAATACCATTGGCATTTGATCAGGGCTGTGTCTCCTTGTTTGTATTACTTGATCTCAGTACATATTTAAATATAGATCACAAAAATCTATTAGATAAGCAAGAATATTTTGTTGCTGAGCTCTTCGGCTCTTCTTAGCTTAGTTCTTACTTAACTAACAGCTTGACTTCTTTATCCATATAAAAGTAATAACCTTTTAACACCCACAAAGCTCTATTCTAAGGTCATAGGTTTTTTTTTCATTCATTGCACATTTTACCTTGGTATACAATTATTTGCAAAACATGACATGAGCTGTCCCTGTGAGCAACAGCACTATGTATTGTACACCTAATTAATGTAACTGTGAAGCACGTAATAGACTTTAGACAATGGATTTCAGAGCAGGTTATAGACATACAGAAACTCTATGGTCATGGTCAGGATCTAAAAAAAAATAATTAATTAAGAAAATAATTGACCAGCAATTAAAAAAACAAAACAAAAACAAACAAACAGAAAAAACCAGCCCAGTATTTTCTCTAGCCATAGTATAAATCCCAATAAATATACCTATATATGGCATTTTAGAAATTAACAAAATATAATGACTGAAAGAAATTCACTCAATTCTTGGACTTAGCTTTGAGGATGCTAAATAGGTAAACTCTAAACATGTGCAGCCCTCATTTGCAAATCTGCTCAACAGAAGTGTGGCATATACGGCGGGGAAAAAATATATATATAAAAAAGAAAATAATCAATCAGGGCCAATGGTGCAGCTTGATTTTTACGCCTTGCTGTCTGTAAGAATCCGCATAGGAATAAGAGGAGGTCAGGAGTGACAAGCTGAAGAGGAGAAGCCGCACAGAAACAGCAATTAGACGAAAATGCAGGCACTTTGGAGATACTAAGTCGATATTTCTTGAGGCGGTGAACTTGTAGTCAACACTAAGGGGCTAACCTCAATGACAAGAACAGGGCTTAATGCTAACGTGTGTCTAATCAAAGCAGGTGTAAATGGAGGCACGGACAGGTGGCCACTAGTCAAAATGTCAGAGAATGAGGGCAAGAAGGAAAAAAGTGGATAGAGGAAAAAAGAAAAAAAAAACAGGAGGTAGTGAGGAGAGCCTGCTAATGAGATGTCTACTGCTAGAGCTGTCCTTTTCAGACAGGAGCTTGTGCTGAAGGTTTATATTATTCTCTGGCACGTTCCTTCTCTAGATACAAGCTTAGTAAGTACCAACTTTAAAAATTTTTTATTTTATTTTTTTTTCAATCACGTGCATGTGTAGAATCCTTGGCTATGGACTGCAGTATTCAAACTTTAAGTCTGAACAAAGGCAATTATTTATTTATTTATTTTTTAAAGAACAGCGGCTTAAGCTGCACCATTCCCCAAGTCTCCCTCAGAAAATTAAAGCAAACACAACACATATGGTAGCCAGTGTATTAAAGTACACATTTAAATGGATTTAACCTTTAAATCAGAGAAATCAATTTCAGTATGCTTTAACAATTCATGCACCGCAAAGCATTTCTGATGTACACAGCATTATTACAATTACAGTAGTACTTTCAGAAATCTGAAATACTGTTAAGTCTTTATCAGGTGCATACGAAAAATGGTGCCCAGGTAAAATCGTCATATCTCTCATTCTGATAAATAAATGCATCTGCTAATGAGTGTTTAGTCCTTGAGACTAGAGTTTAAAGATTCAGTCAGAAACTGTAGACCTTCAATGGAAATGAAGTGTGGTGCATCATACAGCTCGATATTTTAAATACTCTTGTTTTAAATGTAAAACATCATATGAAATTATATTAAAAAATAAACAGTATAGGGCAGAGGAAGCTGTGTGTATGGAATATCTGTGTATGGAAATGGCTTGTAAACAAGAGAGGGCCAGACTACTTTGAGCTGCCAGAAAGGCTAGAGCATCACAAATAACCACTTTTTATACAAGTGGCAAGTAGAAAACTATGCAAAAGAGTGAATCTCGAGGTGGCTTGGCTACAACAGCATATGATCGCATGGGATTACACTTCTTTCAGCTGAGAACTCATGACTGGAAGACTGTAAAAATAATGCCCAGACTAATAAAACTTGATTTCTACTGCAGCATATGGATAGTCAGAATTTAGCAACAGCATCATAAATGCAATCCATGTAGAAAATGGAAAACTTTCTTTGCATATAAATACTAAATGCTCGTCAACTGTATGCCACACTGGAGCAATTATGGGATTCAATCCTGACAACCTGGACTAGAATCTCGAATAAATGTTCCCTACACCTTGTGGAATACACAGTAACATCTTCGTCTTCTTCATCTTTTTCCGCTTAATCTGGGGTCGGGTCGCGGGGGCAGCAGCCTAAGCAGTGAGGTCCAGATGTCCCCCACCCCGGCCACTTCCTCCAGCTCTTCCAGCAAAGATACATAGTCCCTCCAGTGTGTTCTGGGTCAACCCCGGGGTCTCTTTCCGGTTGAACATGCCCGAAACACCACACCAGGAAGGCGTTCAGGAAGCATTTTAATCAGATGCCTGAACCACCTCAACTGGCTCCTCTCAACGCGGGGGAGCAGCGGTTCTACTCTGAGCTCCTCCTGGATGACCGAATTTCTCAAACTATATCTAAAGGAGAGCCCTGCCACCCTGCGAAGGAAGCTCATTTCAGCTGCTTATATTCGTGATCTTGTTCTTTCGGTCACTAGCCAAGGCTTGTAACAATAGGTTAGGATAGGAATGTAAATCAACTGGTAAATTGAGAGCTTTGCCCCTGGCTCAGCTCCCTCTTCACTACGACGGACTGGTACAAGCTGCACTTTATAGCAAAGGCTGCACCGATCCGCCTGTTGATATCCCGTTCCATCCTTCCCTCACTGTATGTACCTGGGATAGAGTAAGTAATAGCATAGCAGTAATATTTTACATGGTACAGTGTGAAGGTAGTGAAAACCAGCAGAGCATTGGCACATCAACATCTTCCTAGCACAGACTATTGTTTCAAAGGTTTCAAAGATCTGGATGAGTAGCAGTGATGCTCCAGAAGAAGATGTAGTAATGCAGGGAATAGAAGAGAAAGACTGATCAAGAGAACTACAATAAAAGTGAGGACCAACAGATGTGAAAATGTGTACCGGAAAAGTCCACAGTCTTTGACAGTCCAAAGCTTGATAGAGACACTCCATGTATCTCCACGCCATATCTGGCAAAATTAGTCAGAAGACACAAGTACCATTTTGGAGCTACAGGCCATAATACATTGCAATTGTATTTAAAATTCGTTTTGAATCTGATTTGATAGATAAACTATTAATCTATCATTTCCTGAAGTTTTATAGCTGAGAAACTTAAATAAAGTACCAAAACTGGCCATTTAGCAAAGGGTCCTATGTCAAAACTTGGCAAAAAAGACCATGCAATATCAATAAGGCCAGCGAAATTAGATGTTTAGCTTCTTGTCATCGCCCGAATGTAATTTTGGCCCTGCGTGTAGGTTTGGCACCTCCGCATGCTGTGAACAGCACTATCGAGGTTGCTTCTTGGATTCAGAGCGAGGCTGCGTTTCCGCACATGTACAAGTGCATGGACGATTTTCAATCGGTAATTGTAACTGGTTTGTATAATCCTGTTCTTAATTATGTTTTGATCAGATTCTATTTTCATTTCATGAAGATAAGTTTAATAGTTTGACAAATCTCTTGTGTCTGTCTGAAGCACCATTACTCATGTCTTTCTGTTACTGTGAGTTGGTACAGATAATTTAAGCTTGATAAATTGAATTTAAATTTGAATTGACAGTCCTTTACTTCCTTTTTTCTTGAAATTATGGGGGATGACGTAAACAAATGACCTGCTAAGTTTTATGTCAGTAGAAGGAAGGTAAACAGTTGGTTGCTGAGGACATTTGAAGGACACTTTGTCAGAACAGTTCGAAAACTTTAAATGCCTTTTTCTCTGGTTTTCTTCAGAATGATTGACATAATCCAACAAAGTTCATATGTTCATAACTTTGTCAGTTTTCAAGACATTTCAACTATCTTGGTATCATTGTAAAGCTTACAGTCTCCTCCTCATCCCTTCCTGTCACTCCTCAATCCTGTCACCCCTTAACTCATTTTTTATTTTTGGTGATTCAGACTCATTTTTCCAGATTGGTTCACATATTGCAAGGTTTCATCAAGATGAGACCATTAAAAAGTGCAAAAAGTTTCAAGAAAAAAATAACAACACAACAATATCTCTCAGACCTCTCAGAAAAACATGCTGAAATTGAAGCAGTTTATCATGGTATTGATAACATATCACTCAGTCATTCATGATGTACAGTACCAGTCAAAAGTTTGGACAGGCTTACTAATTTAATTAGAATACATATGCAAACCTTTAATTGGTACTATATACATGCACAAAAATTAGGAAACAGTCTAGTAGGTTGGAGAAGGAAAAAGAGTTAGAAGAAAATGCCTATTTCATTATTATAGACATAAACTGCTCTGTCTGTCAACACCATCATGGTAATTTAGCTGGCAATCACCATTTACCTTTCTGCTGTAAAAGTTCCAATTTCACTTAAGTTCTGCCTAATTACATCTCGTTCCCTCTCTGGTTAAAGCTAAGAGCAGAAAGATGTGCATAATCACAGTGCTAGTTAATTGCTGAAGTACGCACACACGTGCACATATACACACAAATCTAGAATAATAAATACAGCATATCTTGATTGCCAAGATCAGTGCTGCCAACCAAGTGTCATATTCTAAAACGATATCAGTATCTCTGTTTATCCCCAATAATCAGATGCACATTACATCACCATGCCAATCCCTTTCATGCTTACTGAACAAAAAAACAAGCCTATGAACACAGCAGCGACACATCATAAATGAGAGAGAGAGAGAGAGAGAGAGAGAGAGAGAGAGTGGAGTCGGCAACATGTACAAGGTAAACAAGTTTGAGCTAATTTACAGATCAATGAATCAAATTCAGCGAATGCTAACAGTCAATGATCAACACAAGTATAGCAGACAAGATGTACAGAAGTTATAAACATTGGTGTGTGTGGGTGTGTACGTTTGTGTGTACCTTTCTCGGAGGTCATCGAGGCAGCGTTGTAGGTGAACCTCTCCTGCTGTGACGAGTACGTGCTCTCCACTTTCCTGGATCAAAACCTCCACACAAGGGTCGGCCTGGTTCAGGAGACGCATTCCCCGCACCAGCTTAGGCATCTCACCTACACAGAACAAAAGTTCCATGCAAACAAATATGTGACTGAAACACTGTATGCTCAACTCAGACATGCTTAAATGTGGTGCCTAAATGTTGTTTCTTTATTTTAGTACAACAGCTATGATGTTAATGTACAGCTAGCTAACAAAGAATAAGATTATATTTCTGGGACTGCTTTGTGTGAACTGCATGCCAATATTATTACACATTCACCACAAAAAAAAAGGACATGAAAACAGCTTCAGAAAACAGCACAATGCAAAATCAGCAACATTATTTTGCTTTAAGACATTAGGCCACACCTTTTGCTTAAGAATGATGACTATCATAATGGAACAGTTTTTATTTTTAGCTCTTCAAATCAAATTTTTGCAGGTAACAGTGTGTCACACAGTCTCAGAAATCATATAAGCAAGTGTGTTTAAGATGCTGAACATACTCCCACACTACTAAGAGGATGCAGGACTATTACATACATAATAACAGATGACAGGTAGCGGCAGGTGGCTTAGCAGTAGGCTAGAAATGAGACACCAAAAACAAATAAATAAATAAATGAACAAACAAACAAACAAATGAAATAAAAAAAAATTATTAAAAACCTCTCACTTCTACTCTAATACTGTGTGTGTTTCCTCACTTGCATACTATCATGTCAGTCCTAGCAATGACCATAACCCAGGGTCACAAATTACACACTATAAATATCCCTATGGTGCTTTACTTGTGTAAGCACTGAATAACTGCTTAAATTTTGTGAAGAAAAGTAGCTGTTGTGACTCAGTGATTTCCTCCCTGCTCCATTCAGTCCTTTTGATGATGTCACAAGTGACTACATTTGAGACATTGGCACAACTGTTCTTGTTCAACAATGATGTTGTTCAACAAAGGATATTTTACCTATCACTTCTGTATTCTAACCGGAATTGTGCTGATTTATTTAAAATTCAGTTAAATTCTATTTGTATTTTGTTTTTCATAATCAGTATTGGTAGTATGCAGATTTAGAGAAATCTGGATTATATTTAGCTCCATAATGAGCAAGTCAGAGGAGATGGTGGTAAGCAAAAGCTCCCTAAGAATGTAAAATCTTACTGCATTCGTTTAACAGTGTACATTGTACATATGTGTGTGTGTGTGTGTGTGTGTGTGTGTGTGTGTGTGTGTACACACACGCACGCACGCA
>JAOUQZ010000004.1:9980496-9991185 GCA_028564935.1 Neosilurus hyrtlii
TTGTGTGTGTGTGTGTGTGTGTGTGTGTGTGTGTGTGTGTGTGTGTGTGTGTGTAATCAGTCAGTTCCTTTGTGCTCTAAAACGGGAAACATTTAACCGTCATCTACACTAATGAGTTCCATATGAGGGCAAGTATTACTGTGAGCTTCTTGTGGTTGGCATGGTATCTATGATGTTAAAGATACTTGTGCCACACACATCAGGCAATGTCTGTAAGTTTATCTGGTACATACCACTAATTAAGACTTAAAACAATCAAGTTGTGTGTATATTTAAAATCAGAAATTAACTATAATTAGTTACTAAATTAGTTATTAGTTTATTAATAATTAAATAAAGGCTACTAAATTTAATAATTATTAAGCTAATTCAAACCGGGGTTAAACACATGCATCAATTTTTAATACTTAAATATTTAAATAACCTGAAAGCATTTCAAATCTTCACATCATCCATGTTGCTATTTTTTTTATTCTCATAAAGCCCAAAAGGAATTATAATAAATTCTACCCAAATCTGGTGTTTAAGGTTGAAAGTCACACATGCATAAGTGACACCAAATCCTGTTTTTTTTTTTTTTTTTTTCATAACTCAGGCAAATTATGTTTATCTCTTCTAAGATAAATCTTGCACAGATGGACAGACTCTCAACTGTTCACAGCCAAATTTGTTCTCTCGAGCCAGAAAAGCCATCTTCACACTTCAGTTTATATCACTTTTTGGTGTGTGTATGAGTGTCATGAAAATACTTACTGGGATGTTTGGGTTCAATTGCCACTCTGACAATCGGTGTGGCTTCGAAGTTGAGTGGTGTAAAGGGGGGGCATGCTGCTGAAGTTGAGATGGTGGCTGACTTTAGAATGAACTCCTCCATCCCTCCGATTCCTGTAGAAACAATGAAACAGCACCACACACTGTCAGGTGTACAATCCCTCACATTGCAACGAACACAAGAGCTAAATAAAAAATAATAAATGAAATGGGCAACTTCTTAGCCTTAAAGAAGCAGCAAAAACTGAGTAGGGAAGCACAGTAGAGTGTGTTTTTGAAAGAAAATAATAAAATTATCAGCCTGAAGGTAAAAAAGTGTGTGAAAGATCATTTACACACTCAATTTGCGAGCTTTCTTTACTCATTAGCTAAATTAGCCTAAAACTCTGTGTCTTGGCTGACAGACTGCATTTAGATTAAGGGGGAAATTGTACATGTCATTATGGGCCAAACTGTCACTAGAAGCACCAACGGCTCCTGCAGAGAACAACATCTGTGTGTGGTTGCGTGTGTCAGTGTAGAAGCAACTGAGCATGCTTGGACATGAAATAAAAACAACAATCCCACACCTGCACTTAGCACACTTTAAAAAGAAGCTGTGAGAATGAATGGACAAAAAAAGACTCAGTCATCACATACTCCGCTCATATGCTCAAGTAGATAAACATCTTACAACTTTCAAAATGAGGGGAATGTGCTGAGTACAACAGTCTTACAACTCTGAGTGTACTGTCTGTCAGTATATGTAATACAATAAGATGGAATAATCTTATTAAAAAAATCAGATATTAATATTATGTCCTGCTGCTACAATAATAGTATTATGAGGAATGTCTCCCTAAAATCTTGTGAGATTTGAAATGTATAAAACATGGCAGAGGACAATATGAGGGGAAATAGGGCTGGTTTTGTTTGAAAGCTGCAAGAAAGCTTTTTAATGGTTTTAACATGGTTATGTATCCATATAGTGTAACTGAAATATGTCATAATTATTAGAATGCTGTTTAGTACATTTCCATGATGCACACCATCACATTGTTGCCTTGGTATGCATCATATTACAATGCACTCTTGAACTTATCATGTTTTTAAGTGTTTCCAATTCCTTAACAGCCATACAGCCATCAATCATCTATGCAGTTCCATCTTTTCCAGGTTCCAGGGAAAGATGGAGTCAGTCCCAGCTGAGATCACAAACCATTCAGACTCATTTTTACGCCATTTTTAATGTAAACAGCTGACCTAATGTACATGTTCTTCTATTGTAGTAGAGAACCGGGGGACCTAAAAGAAAATCCATGCAGACAATTCCCTAATAATTTATGCTACTTGGCACCTAGTACTAAAACAATTACAGTTTATTTGGAACTGTAAACTGCATTCAAAATAGTCTGACTGCCTATAGCAACCTTTTTAAATAGGAGCCTGTGATCTCATTGGTTACAGGGGAATTACTGGCGAGAACTTGTCGTCTGTAGTGACTGTAGACATGAAAGGTGAGAGTCCCAAACAGGACCAATGGATCTTTTTATTCTGGCTGAAAAAGCTGCATCATAAGTTTTCTAAATGTAATATTTGGACTAAAGTGTCAGTGCAAAGCATACTTAAGATTTACGCCCTATTGGAGTAAGGCAGTTCACCAAAGTAAGTATAGCAAATAGAGTTGAGGAGATTTAAGCCAAAGGATAAACTGTATAGGCTGTTAAGAGTTGTTTTTAGACTACATCCATTTCCACTACCATGCCCTTTCTCTGGGAATTTGATCACCCTCTCATATTCTTGGCTGAATTCAATTAACCAAACCTGATAAACTAATGAGGTCTAAGAGCGAGACTAATGTGATCCTCTGTTTTAAACTACATTCTCTCTAGAATTCAGGCCTCTGTAATGTCAGTTGCAGTGAAGGAGGAATAGAGGAGGAATCAGTGAAATTTGTCCTTGAATAACAGGGAGGGACCTGCTGGCTAATATGAAATGGAAATACTGAGTTAGTGAGGAAATAGAGAAAATATAAATATCTATTAGCATGAAAGTATATGCTGAAAACATACAAATATGCAAAAAGTGTTAAAAGAGTTTCAAGAGGTTATAAAATGTTTACAGATATAGCCCATTTACCATAAACGTGCCAATTAGTGGACTGGCTGCTCTAACTGCAAAGAAAAAAAAGAGCTACAGATCCACCATGACCCTGTACAGGATGAAGCACTTAGTGAATATGAATGAATAAAAGATAAAAGTGAGCTGAGATACATTATGTTTGTCACAGTCTCAAATGAAAGGTCAAGTGAAGCTGTGAAAAATAAACTTTGTACCGCTCTTGTAATTTGATGCCTGTAAAGAAGTGCTAAAATGGACTTTAATACTAAATCCCACATTAAGATTTAACAGAAGTTCCACCATGTGCATTTACACCTACAGCAAACTAGAGTGAAAAATGTTGCAGCTTTTTTTTTCCTCAGTTCACACTTCTCGTGTCTTATTTATGTAATCATGTATATGATTTCTGCTCTTACGGGAGTTTTTACTAGCATTCCATCAGAGAACTTAGAAATCAGGGTTTTTCTTTAATACTTTTTGTCTCAATGGCCACTTACAACCAGATGCAGTTTCTAAATATACACATTAAACCATTCTGCTTTTGACTGATGGCTAATCAGTACGTCAAATTGAGAGCGTGGGCTTGAGGGCAAGGCTGATTGACGTATTTAAATCAATCAGTCACCTCAAAGCAACAGGCAAACTTTTCTAACTTTTAGTAATTTTTATCACCCACACTTCGATCCCAGCAGGACCAAAAGTTAAATGTGTGATTTAACCCTGACAGATGTAAGGGCAATTCTTGTTACAATACTCACCAGTGATCACTGTGTCCTTACTGTCTGAAAGATAAATGTTCTTCACTGTCTTCACTTTTTAACAAATACGGGCCCATTCCAAAACATCATCTTACTCTTTATAGAGCACTAAATAGGTCAGAACTACTGGTACTTTGTGGAGGTCAGGATTCAACCTCTGCCTAATGATTATCTCAGGTCATCCTGAATAATCAACTCATTTCTAAATGAAGTCAGGACACGTCTGCTGGCGACTAAATAAATGATTTGATCTGCATGAAACCAAGGAGAGCCAAAATCAATAAAAATGTCTTGTCTCATCTTTCACTACTTCTTTATTTTTTCACAGTAATGAGTCACAGAATATCCCACCAAGGCCTTTTATTCCAAGAGCAAACACATCAGGCTTTTAAAAGACAACATCTGAAAATATAGCCTCAATTTCAAAAAATCTACTTAAAACCTATTATACACTGCCCAGCTTAAAATAAAAATTTCAGAATGTAACATTTTGTTGCGCAACCTTTAGCCTTGATTACAGTGCAGTAATCAGGTAATCAGTATTCTCCATGGCATTGTTTCAACAAACTTAAGCAACATCACAACATTTATCCTATGGCAACCAGGATGGTGGTTTGGTGGCCATAGGATCTCCTCTCTGCATTTTTGAAGATGACGCTGTTCTTTTGGCTTCATCAAGCCAGGACCTCCAGCTCTCGCTGGAGCGATTTGCAGCTAAGTACTAAGCGGCTGGGCTGAGAATCAGCACCTGATACCTGTAACCTCCACTCTTTCCTCAGACTTTCCACTACATTTTGGAGCATCCCAAAGGGTTTAGTGGCATTGAGAGAAGGGCTCTATGCAAAACACTCTTCCACTCCAGCATTGACAAATCATGTACTCATGAAGATTTCTTTGTGTGCAGAGGTACTGTCATACGGGCACCCTAATTCCAATGCAGGAAAAGTGTAAGGCTACAAAACACAATTGTATGCTTCTGTTTGCTTTGTGGCAACTCTGACATCTACCAAATCTCTGCAGTCTAACAATAATTTCATTGAGTTTTCTGTAACCATTTGTAATATCTATCCAGTTTTCTGTACTGATAATAAATAATCTTCATCAGTGTCACTGAAGCCACAGTAGATCTGAAACTACAAATGTTTTAGCGCATTGCGAGAGACGTCTAAAGGAGCAAGCTGCATTCACTGTGTAACTTAGCCCTGAGTCAGAGCACTTCATCTCAGACTTGTTTTTATTAAAGAACTATTTTAGCCCAAACCCTAATCCTATTCATGCGGCAGGCACCTGGAGGCAGTAAAGTCTGCAATAAAAAAGGCTTAACACTAATCGCTTAGTGTTTTAACCTGCACAGGCACTACGAGCTTTGTTGGTTTGCTAACATTAAACATTGATATGTCTCATGAGATTTGTATCTCGCTATACTTATGACATCATTAATGTGCCACATTCACAGAGGAAGCACATAATGCTAACTCAAGTAGAAGTAGCATCACCTAGAAGATCTATTATTATATCAAGTGTGGATATAAGTTTTGTTTGTAGAGACTTATGCAGGATGTTGCGCAGATGTCACCGTTTGTGAGGCATTGAAAAACAGGAAGCTCTTTCCTCTTCAAGGGAGAAAAGTGTCCGGGATGAAGTCATTTCTTCATCCCATTTCGAGAAACAGGAATAACTATTTCAAGGATGTTTAGTTCATCAGAAGCGCAAACAACATGAGAACATTTAATACACCATGCTTTTCAAAATGATAGCTCTCTGTCTGACGATTTGTTTCTGCCAAAGGCAAGTAATAAAGCGGTAAACCAAAACATATGAGAGTCATGAAATGATGTCAGGAAGAGAGAGTGAAATTTTAGAAGCAACTAAGATGGAGGTATATTGAATGTCTTGTGATGACGACAACACCAGCGCCTGACATTTCAACTTTTCCCCAGCAGCATTAAAGTCAGGCATTCTGTACTTGGTCGAAGTGACTGGACAGGACATAACAGCTGCTGACTTAAGCATACTGTATGATGTACTAAAAAACTTACTCAATTAAAAGTGGAAGTACCTACAATTGTACCTGAATAAAAAAAAAAAGACACTTAAAAACTTGAAGTTTTAGCCTTCTTTTCTAATTGGGGCAAATACATGAGTACATATGGAATTAAAAGGGTCAGGGATGTGAATTATTTTTCATGTTATGTCAATTCAATAACTATATATAGCATCATTGGTACATAAAAGTCCCCTGATGATGATGATCCCATTACCCCAACAATAACATTGTATACATAAACATTATGTCCACCAGTGGTTGAAGTCACAACCATAATAAACATCATCTTTTTAAACCTGTAAAGAGTATCTCTACCATTTGTCAGCTTAAAATGGAACACAAACATCTTCTCCACCAAGGATCTGTACCACAGCAATAATAAAAATTGAAGAGCCACAAACCACTAAAGAATTAATGCTAAACTCACAAATAAAAAGTACATTACAAATATTTTCATGCATGAATTTATTTAATGCATTACAGAGCAGACTTTCCCATTAATGTCTTGTAGATTCTCATGCTTGAAATCACATATCCACCCAATATAAAGATTTATCTCCCAATATAGCTCCTGATAAATATCTTATTGAAAGGTGTCTGAGGCTGGTGTTATCAGCAAATTTAAGGAGGAAATAAATAAACAATTCTCTGCTGCGTTTCACTAATTTGGTCTGGAGCGAAAGAAGGAAAGGTTGACACTGAGTTTTGTTTCCACCACCTTTCACTAGCTGATTTCCACATTCATTTGCATCACCTGCCTTGTTTGTTTAATTGTCTGTTTAATGAGTTCATGTTCCGTGTTGCCACAAAGATTGTGTGTGTGTATATGTCTCTCTCTCTCTCTCTCTCTCTCTCTCTGTGGGGTTTATAACGAGCACAAAGGACAGATTACATCATTAAAGAGAAAATGAATCAGATCACCATCAGTTCACAAATATCCACACACCCAGCATGCACCTCTCCAGTGTAAGACCCAGAATAAAACCTTTAAAATCAAAGTCAGAGAAATATGACATCTCTACATAAAGTGCAAATGTGTGCATTCAGCTCAGTTCTTTGAGACATCTAAAGGAACTCAGTGTGTTTTTGCTTTAACCACTGGAAGGAAACGGGAGCAACCTATGTATTTAGTGTGACCCTTCCATCTTTGGGTTAGTGCTTGTTTTCCATTTTATAGCAAAAACTAGACATAACAGCGAATCATGCATGAGTTATACATAACAGCATCAAGCATCAGCATCCAACAACAATCAGCATCAAGTCAGCAACGTGGAACGGACACTGGACAGTCATCAAAGTCATGTTCCATTCATTCATTCACCAATACATTCACCAATAGTGTCTACCAGCAAAGTAAGCGAACTAGGATGAGCAGCTCAAAGCATTACAAGCCTTGAGAGGGAAAAAAACCCTCACATGGTGTTTTAATGATTCCTACATAAATTCACTCAAGCTTCAGTGCACACATGCTTCTTATTTCCACACTGCAGTTTCTGGGCTGGGGAAAGATGGAGGAAGAAAAATAACAAGAGCAAATGGGAAAGGAAGAAAAAAAAGGACAGAAACTTGGTGTGCTGAGTTTGGTGAAATGATGTGCTTGATGAGAAAAAATGCCAAAACCCCAACTCAGCCGAAACATATGCCCAAGATGTGTCCTGTTTTGATATAGTAAACATCTCTAGCGGTAACGTGCATCCCGGACTTCACCCGTCTGTAAAACAGAGGCTCTTTCAGACGTCCAGCCTGAAACGTGAGAAGGTAATTACTCAGAGGTGACTGGGTCTCGAAGGCATTCCTCAACAAAGACTCAAAGACGGGGATGGGGGCAGGGAGTGATGCTGAAAAAACATCCTGAGGAACATTCAACATTCCGCTTATACATAGTGGAACCTCAGGAAAGCTGTTTAAGACGTTTTGAGATATATGAAACACTTTATTTTCCCTAAAAGTTGGAAATGTTATCTACTAAGCAGACATTTAGAGCAATCCATCAAAAATATACAAATATTATCAAGTCCTTAGGTATTTTGTCTCATCAATTATGCTTCTTTTTTATATATACAATATTAATAGATTCATATTTCATACATTAACGGATCATACTTCATCAAAGTCATGTAGATAAAACAGTTTGCCACTGAGTTGAATCATTCATTGTGCACGTCGAATGTTAACATCTGGTAACACTTAACAGCTACATTAATAAAACATTTCCAATGCATACATATTTTAAATTTATATGATAATAATGTAACAGTATGCTTGCTCCTGCATCCATTTTTACAG
This sequence comes from Neosilurus hyrtlii, assembly GCA_028564935.1. Taxonomy (NCBI): domain Eukaryota; kingdom Metazoa; phylum Chordata; class Actinopteri; order Siluriformes; family Plotosidae; genus Neosilurus; species Neosilurus hyrtlii. The sequence continues at coordinate 9,988,459 of JAOUQZ010000004.1, forward strand.
AACAGATATCATGCAGATTGTAAAAAAGGGTAAAATGGTCCCAAATATAAATGATTTTATTTAACTGCTTCCCATTTCCTGCCCTTCAAAATAAAGTGTCCCATTGTAGTCACGCAAACAGAGGTGTTGAGGAGAAAGGGAAAAGTTTGGTCTCTCTGGTTTCTGTCTCTAAATGCTGGGAAGTGTGAATCATAGCTCGCACACATGCTGCCAGGAGCTGATGAAAACAGAGTTCTCAGTCATGTCTGTCATTTCAAACGTCTTCCTTAACACTCAGCACATGAAACAGCACAGGCATCAGGCCCCTGCTGCTCAAACTTATGGGATCTCTGCTTGTTTTCACTTTTGCTTGTTTAAACTCAAATGACCACGGTTCAGTCAAAATGTGATGGTGGTGGGATATGTGTGTGCACTCCTATTTATCACTGGGTGATGAAGGCCATTTTGATCCCAAGGCAGTGCATTCGAAGCTAAAGTTTTAATGTTAAAGGAATGATGAATCAGGATAATTATGAAAATGTCAATACATGAACAAAAAAACCCAAAACAAAACAAAAAACCTCTGTCACGGGACAAACAACCACATATAATATGCCTACTTGACTTGCTGCAGCACACCCACTACGGAGACACCTGAAATTATACTGCCTGATAAATCTCTTAAACTGCTTCAAAACAATTGTTTCACCTCGGCACATTCTAGTCTACTGCGGTTTCTCATCTTTTTGTTAATTTCCCAAAATTGTGGGAACTGTGAGTAGTACAGGAATAAAAAATTAAAATAGCATTTCTTAAAATAATAATAATGATAATCATAATGATAATAATAATGATAATAATAATAATAATAATAATAATAATAATAGAGTACACACATCTCCACTTTTCCTATTTTCCCACTGAATAGAATGTGGCACGCTTTTTTCCAAGAAACCATCCCAGTGAACATCTAAATGTCCAATTGCAAGAATAAACAATTATTGAATAGGGTGAAGTAAGGTTTATTCAGTTTCTGAATAATTCTCCATATCATACAAAAGACAATTTTAGGCAAAGAAATAACAATAATTATTTCATGGCTCACACCACTCAGAAATTAGTAAATATTAATAAAAGAATAATAACACCATTTACTTAACTAGTATTCCAACATGGACTAAGGTAACTGAAATAATGGAACTTTACTGTTTCGACATGAGGGCATAATGAAGAAATTCTAATGTATTTGTAAAGATATCTGTCTTTTAACCATGTGGTCCTATTAGTATAGATTGTTTACCTGGTAATTTCAATACTTCCTGCACCAAAGCACTGCTCCAGGAGAAGCACAATGTTATTTTAAACTCTACACAAAGCAAAAACCTTCTGTTTGGCGATAAATGGTTTTATGCTGTCTCCTAACAGAGCTCAGGTTTCTCTGCAGGAACAAAACTCAGCATATCAAAGATGTTAATTAATGTGTTGTACAGTCAGCACATCTATCTCTCTCTCTCTCTCTTTTTCTAAAATGATTAACTTTAAAAATGAACAAATATACAGAGCCTCTGCAGATGCAGGGAAGGGGCGTGTTATAAGACACTGTATATTCCAGAACATGCATTTCCATGGTTAATGCTACAAAATGATCTAGACTGGATCTCTTCCCATTTAAGTTTTTAACCATGTAACGAAGTATAATAAAGGCTTAAGTAAAAGTTAGTTACTGATGGTAAAATCACTTATACAATATCACGATACAAATATTGACAGTGAAACTTTAAGTAACAGCCAGTATCAATATCCTTCTTTTGTTAATACTTTTAAATGCAGGTTATTCTTAAGCACCTCAGTTTTTCACAGTGAACTAAATTCAATTTTAAAATAATAAATACTGTACAATTATTTTAATAAAAGAAAAAGCATTAGGGCTTCTGAGGGGTGCGATTATTAACCTGGAGATTGCAGACTAAAATCCAGGTTGGTGGTGGTCATATGACAGGAAAGGCAGTGCTTGATGGGTGGGAATTGGATATGACTAAATAAAAATAAATAAATGAACTATTTGCAGCGCCACAAAGCAGAGCACCATAGGCATGGAATAAAACGTGCCTAAAAAACACATAATGTAACTCAGGTAGGCAGACAAGCTTTCACAGAGCAAAACAACACCAAATAGGAACATGGAACATGAACTTGTTATACATGATAATTAAACTACCAGGACAGGTGATAAAAATAAATGCGGAAAAAATCTAGTGAAAGGCGGTGAAAAGAAAAACTCATTGTTAACCTTTCCAGCTTTCACTTCAGACCGTCATCGGGAAATGCAGAAGAGGCTTATTTATTTTCTCCAGGGTTCATGTGGATTCACCCTATTAAGGAGCTACTCTTATAACACCAGCCACAGACACCTGTCAATATAGTGCCTAAATCTATAATTTATCTATAATAATTCATATTTATTATTGCTAGTATTAGTCCGGAACTGATCAATCATATCAAATTAGTGCCACATCTAGAGAGACCGACAGACAGATATGTGGGACACTCATTTCTCAGTTCTTTGGCTAAACACACAAATTAACAGCAGTAACTTAACTGTTTGGCTAACAATAACATTAACTGATGATAACTGTGAAAATCACACAGTGAACAGCAGGGATACATACAACAGAGCTGTCTTGTTTTCTGTCTGAGTTTAAATTAGTCTGTGTCAATAAGTTAAAGGTCCCATAGGGCAAATATATA
>JAOUQZ010000004.1:10015890-10026379 GCA_028564935.1 Neosilurus hyrtlii
GTACTAAGCATTTCACTGCATATTGTACTGTGTATAATTTGTATGTGACAAATAAATTTGAATTTGATTTGAATTTAATTTGAAAAATAAACCCATAAAAAGTGTGTCTGTTTCATTCAAATTCTTTTGGACTTTCTTTGCCACACAGTCTGAGTATGAATAAGCAACATCAGACAAACGAACTGGCTGCTCACTAAACCAGGCATGTGCCGGTAATCAATAATACAAGTGCTAACAACCAATGAATTGCTTTGATAACATAAAATAATAAAGTGTACACCCTAACTCAAAGCATAGTCTGTTCAGTGTTTATATCAGGCCATTTCAGGCACATGTTATCTTGCTAAGACCATTATCTTGGCTACTTACCTTTATTTAAACAAATGAGGGTTTTTCCCTCTTTTTTGAACACATTAAATAAATGTCATGAAAAAAAGCACACACATTTTTCGTGAGCTTTCAAGTGTTGTCCCTTTCCCAGTAGGCTACCATTAAATCACTGCTGCATTATCTTATTTTTAATGAAAACATTTCCACTAGATTTCCCTGGGCAATATTTTATTTGCCTGATAACATCCACTAAATTAGTTCAACTGTTGGAAATCCCTGAGAAAGCACTCACACTTAGTTAAAGGTTCTACAGGAAAAATACATTCATAAATATGATACTACACTTCCCTGACAAAAAAAATTATTAAATAAATTAATGAATTAAATATCAAATTAAAATCAAATGATAAAAAAAAAAAATCCACACTGTAATATTTTGTTGGACCGCCTTTAGCTTTTAGTAGGTTATGGATTTGCCATGACACTGCTTCAATCAGCTTACACAATGTCACAACTCGTATTTCAGTTCAGAGTACAAAAAAGAAAAAAGAAAAAAAAGAAGAATATAAATATTACCTTGAAGTAGAGCTCTATAAATGTTTGCATATGTAAGTTTGCACAAACCACAAACATGAATACATAAAATAAGAGAATAAGCTGCTAATTGCAAGTGCAGTTAGCACGCGCAATATATTGGGTTGCCTATGTGGGCACAAGAGCACGGACGCAACATCACGACAAGTATGGAGCCCCAGAGCTCCACTATTACATTTTCACTGAGATCTTGTGTTGAGGACGGGACTCAAACCACTGCGTAAAGTCTTCTCCAGCACAACTCAAAGATTCTCAATGAGGTTAAGGACTGTGTGATGGCAATCTGTGGAAATGTTGCTTATTCCCTGAACCCCATTTAACAATTAGAGTCCAAAGAATCCTGACATTGCCATCTTGGAATATGCCAAGAAAAAAGAGAAGAAAAAAATCCTTTGAAAAAAAAAAAAAGCCTGGTGCATACATTCAGGTCATCAGCTGACTTAATTTTACTGCCACATAATGTTGCTGAGTCTTATACTGAAAAGTTGATACAACACCAGATCATAGAACGATCTTATTGCATTATATGTATTATATTCCCACTTAACATAGCCATGAGTTCTACTGTCCATTTGATTTTACAATACGATTTGACTACGATTTTTGTCATGCATTTTTTTTTTTTAGCAGAATAAAATAGAAAAAGGTCCGTTACGCTTTTACACCCGAGCCTACTCGTTCATCAAGCTGGAGCAGTTCAATGCCTCCTGGATGGGATGCTGGTCCATCGCAGGTTACCTTCCCAGTATTTTTACTGGTAATCATTTATACTGCTTGTTGGACAGAGGCAAACCTGTGGTTAAGACCATACCCAAGGTTCTTATCACGGTGGAGGTCTAACGGGAATTTGAGACTACGACCTCTAGATCATGAGCCCAGCCCCCTAACCACTATACCACCTGTGCCTAAGCTTGAAATCGTAAATATTATTATGATTACAGTAACAGTCTTAAAAGGGTCTTTAATTTATTTGGTCTCAGTCTTGACTATGCACCGCACCAACCCCCACTCCCAACCCCCACCCCCAGGCAAAGTTTCTTAGTTTTTTCCAATTTAGATCAGAAACGACTAATTACAACCTCCACTTGAATGCAATATACTCACTTGTTTCATGAGTATGTTCATGCTCTGTTTAATAGTTTAATGCATCTGAATCAACACCTGTTATGTTTACTTCCTGGTGGTGGAAGTACAGCAAGTGCACTTGAGTATGGATCAAAACAACTGGCATGAGCTTGTCTGTGCAGTGTGGTTTGACAATAATGAGAGTTTTGACCCTGAATCAACCCAACTCAGGGAGGTGAACTAAATATGCTGTGCTGCAGGCGGTTTTCTTGCTTTTTCTTTGATACAAGACATGTGAGCCAAGCTGCTTTTAGTGACAGTTCTAAGGTGATAAAAACAATGTGTTTGGATGAACAATTTTTTATTGACTATGGTGTTATGATATTATCTTATTAGTAGTATACACTCAGCAGATGTTATCAGTTTAGTTCTGTGATTTTTAAGCATGCCCAACAGAGGTTTGTTTATGAATATATATTTTCCCTTAACTATAAATGAAATTGTGTTCAGCCCTGCTGTTTAGTCCTGAGCAAACATTCATATGCTTCTTTTTTCCATCATAACTATATTTAACTATGCACTGTGTACTATTACATGAATATAAATCAAAACCACTGGGTAAAATCATTCCCCAAAACCATCATCTTGTAATTGCCTTAATTCCATTAAAACAGAACACACTCAAAGGCCAGTGGATGTGTTGCAGCATTTCTTGTTTCAATTTTACTTTTATTCAATGTCGAGCAAGGTTGCATCCATCATTATCATTATAACTATATTTAACATTTGTGAATGCTAGCCCACTGGAGATTTGTTAGTAGCCAAAACAGTCATGGCAATGCACATGTGATGTTGGTTAAAACACCAGTAAACACTTGCACTTTTCCATCTTAAATCAGCCCAAGCCATTTAAACTGTTTATGTGCCAGATTCACAAATCATTTGAACAACATTTATCATTAGACCTCAATGGATATTTATGGATGGATGTGATGTGTGGCCAGTTTTGCATCATTCTTTTCCATTTCTGCTGCAGAACCAAACTTTAGACAGGAAAAACACATAAGACAAATCAGAACTAGTTTTTTAGTTATCTAAGTTCTTCTGTTCGGTCACTGCATAATAAATTTTAAGCCCATTTCTTGGTTGGGAAAACTTGTAAAATACTCAGCACTGTGCTGAATAATAAAAAAAAAAACCTATACACATATTTTAATGATTTTTTTGCCTATAATTCTTAATGATGTCCAGAGCCAGAAACTGTATCCACTGCGACAGATGGAACAAGCCTATTATATATTATATATATATATATATATATATATATATATAAAATACACATATATACACACACACACACACACACACACACACGCATGCATGCACACACACACACACACATATATATACACTATTCTAACTATTCCAGATAACAGGAGTGAGGGGAAAATAGTGAGATATAGAGGGAGGATTTTTATTTCTTTCTTTTTTTTCTTTTAAATGACGAACAGGGGGAAAACAAAAGCTAAATAGGAGGATAGAAGGGTTTCCAGTATAATAGTCGGCCAGCAAGCGAATTTAACTTACAAGAAACAAAAACAGCAGCATTATTCTATCCAGACGACATCACTGCAGGGGACAGGGAGACACTGAGGAAAACAGAGAGAAAAAGAATAAAAAAAAAACAAAACACACAGATCGAGGGAGAGAAAGCCAGAAGGGCAGAGTGGTTCCTGGTCTGCGAGTGACTGGGGGCTACCATACCCGCTTGGTTGGTTGGCGTGAATCCCAGAATGCCTCTGTGGCTGTATCAAATGCCTGCAGCTGCACTCCTGCCCATTAAAACCCCCAGCTATTAAAGGAATGCCAGAGGGACAACGCTGCTTATTAGCCACCCTGCTGGGTTCGAGGGCTGCGCTTCCACTCGGCCCGCCAACAAAAGAGCTAAATTTAACTCAGCACTGGAAATGAGACAAGGGGGCGAAGAGAAATCAGAAATTACAGACAAGCAGAAACTTAAAACAGAAAATGCATGTGATTTTTATGACGGTTTCTTCACATTTAGATGGAGCATAACTTTCAGACGTATGCAAGAATGAGTGACAACACGGCACATTACCATGTTACACACAAGCCAATTACCCATCATCAAAGAGTCATTTAATGATGCGCTTATGGCTAGCCTTCAGAAAGAAACCCATAATCAGCACCCCACTGGCCAACAATGGCTATCACAGCCATGGATGAGAAAAGTGACATTAAATATACACTAGCTTTTGGACTGGTGAATCAAAGTAGAAAAAAAATGTTTTATACTATACTTATATATCAGGACATGGCTTATTCATTAGGTTTGAAAAAATGTGGGACTGACAGGCATAGACACACCCACTTCTCCAAGACACAGGAACATTGGCACCTCCTTGCCTAAAAATGACAGACCTGAAGAAGACAACCGACCGGTTGACAGAGGGACAACAGTCTATTCACACTAGACAACATGCATACTGCCCAATAAGATATGACTGTTAATGACTATAGTTTCCTTATGTAGTGTGATTGCTCATGGCTCATGAACAATATCATTGCTAAGCACACCCTATGCACTTGGGTCTGGTTTTCAATTTATCAATGAACATAAACTGCAGTCAGCACATACAGCTGCGTTTTCAGCTTGTCTGCGTGTCAGCTGCCTCTGTAAAAATCTTCTAATGTGTGACGACTTATTGCTAGTCAGTGCACTGCATAACTGATACATGTGTAGGCTATGTAAGGGTATGTTGTGGGTTGTGATTTGTGCTTCAAATAGGGCACAAAATTCGTCATCATGCTAAGAGTTCCATTCATCCACACAAAAAGTTGCATTGAGATGCCGAAAATGCCCTAAGGACCAGAACTTTAAGTGTAATGTAAGCACGGACCAGTGGAAAGGACAGACAATCAATCTTAGGCACAGTGCAAATAGTCATGTCTCCTGGGAGTAAGATTTAAGACACAGGCACCAGGCAAGTTCTCTTTTATTGGGATAGACAGGCACATAGGAAATGCCACGTTCATTGAGATAGACATGCAGACAGGACACCTCCTCCAGTTAGAGAAAATGGGCACAGAAGCCATAGCTATCTTAACTGACATGGGTAGAGAGGCCACACCGCCTTCTCTGGCTAATAGTCATGGAGGACAGACGTCCTTCACTGAGACACATGCCAAGGCTTCACCTCCTTTCCATACACAAAGGTACAAGGACCAAGCTTCTTTCACTTGGACAGACAGCAACAGGTGTAATGCATTCTTTACTTGAAATGATGAACACAAAAGCCAGCCCTCCCTTACCACCCTTCTTTGTCAAAGGGCGGTATCATCATAAAGGTATACATATAAAGTGTGTTTTGTGTGCATCTTTTACCTGGGAAGGTGCATACGGTGTACCTTTTATATCTTCAAAGGTAAAGCTTTATACGTACACCATTGGTTCATAACGTCTGTTACAGACATACAGTTTTTACTTCTGCCAAGAAGGTTATTTTTAAGTTCGGTTTGCGTGTTTGTTAGAAGGAGTTGTTTGTGTGATTTTATTTTAATTATACACGGCTTTGGACATGGAAGTCCTTAGATTTTGGCGATGATCCGAAACAAATTCTCAAACAAGGATTTTTTTAAAAGGATTCTTTAACATTTTGGGATGTGTGGTATTACAGCAGATCCAGCAGGGGATGCTGTGTGCTTTGTTTTTATTTCAGCTTGGTGAAGGGTTATGCTCCCCAAGTGCTCTAGGTTTTAAAAGGTTTTCAGGGGCACTTAAGGTATAAAACCTCCTCTTATGGGACTAATCTAGTGACAAGAGAAAAGTTTCTTTTTTAAAAACAGAACTGAATTAAAAACAGGAATAACTACAATCTCACCCATTTGGCTTAAAACAGAGCAAAAATAAGTAAAGAACAGTGTTGGTGTTGTGTTTTTAATTAGTGTCACTCTGGATGGAGAATAAACAACAACCCCAAACATTCCTGCCATTTCTATAAAGAAGCCATGTTTCTGTGCTTTGGCCCAAAACAACACTGATGAGATAAACCAGTCAACATAACCCTCACTTATTAAAGCCAGCTCCATCACATTTCAGCACAAAGACCACCTTTTACTCACTCCCTATCTGTGGTGCGGTGTGTGTGTGTGTGTGTGTCTGTCTGTCTCTCTATAAAACAAACATGCACAAACATTGCAGAGCCATTACTAAAAGCTGTAGAAGCAATGCCCAAAACCCGAACAAGCCTCAACAGCCCAAGGCTTAGAAGGCTATTTCTGTTGTTGACCCCAAAACATCTGTGTGTGTGTGTGTGTGTGTGTGTGTGTGTGTGTGTGTGTGTGTGGTGTTTTGCTTCTTTTGTCTTTGGTTTGGATCTGATATACAGGAACTTATTAAATTTTTTGAACTGTTGAAGGAAATTTTTAACCATTTTTTAAAATCTGTGTAAAATGTTAGCCCTGTACCCAACAGCTTTAAAATGTTAGCTCAAAAATAGTTTGTTAGTTGTAACATGAGAAAGCTCGGTCGAAAATAAACATATTTGAAGCAAATATCAATTTCCCCCTCAATATTCCCTTTTTATAATGTAAACTAATGGGGGTGCCGGAAAAAAATTGATTCACATCTGAATCACGATTCTTATTTATTAGCATTCTAAATCGATACGAATTTTCAAGAATCGATTTTTAAGATGACATGTTTTCGAGCATTTTCAACCTTACTCACAACGCGTACCGTTTGTCCAGACACGGCCTCCGTCGTGAATTGTTACAGTGAGTGGCGCCTCCAGAACTAGCGTGTTTCCCTGATTATAAGACCTACCCTTTCTTCTGCAGAACGGTCTAAAATATATGAATGCACGTGTGCCAGCACATTTACAGCAGCGCCATGGAGGAGAGAAGTTAGGAAAAAGAAAAAAAAAACGGTAAGTAAAGTGTTGTAAAGCAGGACTGAGGGACATGATGGGGATACGAGCAGGACTGGGGGAGCATAACGCTCATCCTTTTATTTACCGGTATTATCTTCTATCTTCTGCCTATTATCTGTGGAGTTTTGTGTTCATACTTACCTACTTATTGAAATTGCTGTTAATGTTAATTGAAATTAGACCTACCCCCGAAATAAGCCCTATGGTGTTTTTTGAACCGAAAAAAAAAACAAATATGACAGTGTCCTATTATCGGGGAAACGCGGTAGCTTTTAGCCTAGCTTTGATATGGATGAGGAAAAAGAAATACAGCCAGCGCAGTCTTCGCTGAAGGAAAACGCATGCATTTTGGATTTAACATTTTCCGGGTAAGAAGGAGCTTGACATGACATATGCTGTGTGCAAAATAAAAGTGAAGTATTTCGGGAACACTTCACATCCCCGAGCCCACATCTTACACCATCACCGGAGCAGCAGCACGACCAACTCCTGACCAACACACACTCCATCACTTCACTAAACTCCCAACCAACTCTGAACCAGCAAAGCGGATCAGTACATCTACAAAACCAGCTGTGTAGTAATATAATTTCTTTCTTTCTTATAGAAGAGTTGTTCCTGGCTTATAGAAGAATGTAGTTACTCGTGAAATTGGCTCCCTTTGTTTGTAATGGGTATGAATCAAACATTGGTTTGAACCAAGAATCGATTCTGAATCAAATCGTCATGCCAAAAGTTGGAATCGAATTGAATCATGAGTTGTTGTTAGATTCACATCCCTATAAACTAATGAATTTACTAGCATCACTTGCAGACTTACTGGCTTTACACCTTCTACAGCACAGTCCAATGATCCATTTCTAGGGAAACATGCAACTGAAACACAACCAGCAAAAGTGAGCAAGTTTAAACCCTAATGTTTCTAGTTTGCTGTTTTCAAAGTAACCCAGGAACATTGGTGAGCAAGATGCACATTTCTGAAAACAAACAACAAACTATGGATGTCACTATACACCCTGTTGACTGGCTTGCATCACGGTAGCGTTCTCACAGAATGTATCATCAGTACATTTACAGCATTTAGCAGACAATTATTTTTAAATCAAGTTCAATGGCCCAATTCGGGGCTGGATACATACATACACATACACAAACACACACACACATATGTGTATAACATTTTTCCCAATTGTGTCTAGCAGTAGTATTACATTGTAAAATTGCATTTCTGTCACTCAGCAAGTAGTTTTGCCAACTGGTAGCTAGCTTGCTAAAAAACTAGATGTAAATTTAATTGGCTACACACTAAATGAGACAATGTTAATTTGGTTACACTAGTAAATTGCCTGGTTAAGGAAAGCACAGTTCTGCTTTGAGTTAATGTTAGGAGACTATTACCGCTCCGAATCCAATGCCAGGGTGGTAGGGAAAATGCAAATAAAAAAAAAAAAAAAACAGATTTCTAAATTTACTTTGACTTCTATTTCATTGTGGAGAGTACAAACCCAAGATATTTCATGTTTTGTCTGGTAAATTTTATTCCAAAAACAGTTGTGATACGGGCAATTTTGGACGAATAATGTTGTAAACAATTGTATAAGTGATTTGAAACAGGTGAAGTCAGCAGATGATTGTGATTTTGGTACACAAGCTGTACAGAGGAAAGGCCTGGTCTTTGGAAAGCAAAGGATCCCCAGTTTGTCAACAACTACAAAATAAAATTTTGGACATTATTTAAAAAAAATGTTCATCAAAGAGAGATAGCAAGGGGTTTGGATGTTTCAGCCTCTAGGTGCAGAATATCACTAAATGAATTTAAAAATCTGGAGAAATTTCCATTACTAAAGGGCAAGGTTTTTTAAAAAAATTTAAATAAAATAATAATAATTTCAAAAATCAAGTTAAAAAATAATATCCTGTTGTATTGTTTTCAGTACAATGCAGCGGGTTCTTGACTTACAACGGATCCAATGTATGATGTTTCGAGTTTACGATGCTTGTGCCATAAGTTCATTAAGAATTGTCGTTATGATGTAGGAATGGAACCCTGTTGTAAGTTGAGGACCCTCTGTACAAGATTTTTTTAGGGTCAAGTTCAATGCCCTAACTGTTTTTAATTTGGGTCTATACACACACACACACACACACACACACACACACACACACACACACACACACACACACACACACGGGTTAAATTTTTTTTCCAACTGTGTCTAGCAATAGTATTACATCATAAAGATTGCATTCATGTCACTTAGCAAAATCAACACGCCTCGTTTAGTCTATGCTAGCAGAAATTAAATGCACCTGGAGGACAGCTTAAAAAGTTATTTGCTACCTTACATAACCTTTTAAAATTAAGTTCAGGTAAATATAATACATTTTGTAACCAGAGCATCATTTTTAAAAGCCAGTCTTAATATACAACCAAAGGCCCAAAGTAGGGACAATGTCAGAAGGGGAAAAAGATGATGGAGCCTACAGAAGTATAAGTGTGTGTGTGTGTGCACGAGTGTGTGTAAGGCATCTGGAGGGTGTTTGTTTCTCGTTAAAGGCTGCTGTAGTCGGACATGTGGAGAAGTAGAGATTGAAATGGCCATGCTCAGCAATCCGTCCTGTTTAATAGCATTCACATCTGTGCTCAGCTTCCATCTCTCGCCTGCTGCTCTTTCTTTCACCCACTCGCTTGCTCCCTGTTCCCACAAAGCCCTTCTCATAAAGCACACTGGCAAATGCAACGGCCTATGAGCCTCCTGTAGCCCAAGCTTAGATAAATACTGGGATGATACACTCCATGAGAAGATCAATGAAGTGTCTTGTTATAATCACAGAGCAAAAAGCTTTCATTGTTCTTTGTTTTCATGTGGAGGAATCCATGCACGTCCTGTTCGAATTAGGGAGAGCAGTTCCCTGTATAAAGGTACATTTGACTCGGTATATTAAAAAAAATGCCTCACCATTACATTATACCCTATGTGGCCAGAACAACCTTTGCCAAGGCTGGAATTAAAGACCTTGAGTGGGCTTCACAGACCCCTGAGCTCAACTCCACTGAACACCTTTGGGATGAAATGGAACGCTGACCGCACCTTAGGCCTCCTCACTCAGCACCCAGCCCTGACCTTACAAATGCTGTTTCCACTGAATGAGCACAAATCCCTAGTGCCACATTTCAAATTCTAGTGGGAAGCCTTCTTAAAAGAGTGGAGGTTATTCTAACAGCAAAGGGGGAATAAGTCTGACACAGATTTTTAAAAAAGTGCATTTGGATATGATGAGGCAAACATAGAGTGTATCTCTCTCCATTACATACTTCCACGGTTGTGTGTATATTCTGTGATTGAAAATGTTTTCCATTTTCCTCTAATAAAGCTTCCTGTTCCAATAAGATATAGAGACTGAGAAGGTCATGGGAACACTTTAAATAGACTTTTTTTTGTAATGTGTGTGTGTGTGTGTGTGTGTGTATATGTATATATATATATATATACACACACACACACACACACACACACACACACACACACACACACACACACACACAC